>SSSI01004123.1:0-19355 GCA_004796505.1 Oryzaephilus surinamensis | reverse complement strand
TGCTAGTTACTGTGCGCAAATCTAGTTACTTCGGATTTTTAAGTTGTATAAGTTAGTAATTATTGGTGCCCCCACGCTGCTACTGATTTTGTTTTCAAAAGTCAAGTCTTAACGTTTTAAAGAAATAAGAACATTTTAGAGAAAATTTGTAGAATTATTGAACAAAAGCTTCAGGCACTAATGAAAATTATTGGTGCTATACCACCAAACACTGTTTTAATTAATTGTTTGTTACGAAAAACAAATGATCTTCAGCTTTATTCTCATTATTATTCAAATTAAAACAAATATCGAAATTTGTACAATTATTGTAAAATTTTCGATATTGTATTATTTAATTGTTAATATTTGTCAGTATTTTTTTTGTCAATATTGAAAATTTGACAATAATTGTCTAAATTTCAATATTGTGTTAATTTCAATAATAATAACGAAAATAAAGCTGCTTGTATTAGGTGTTTTGACATTGTTTTGATATTGGTGTTTCTGAAACATCACATAAAAAAATTTTTGTTCACGAAATCATTCGTTTTTTACGCCGTACGCAGATATAAATAGTAAGTAATAATTGGGCGAAAAATATTAACGAAACTATATCTGGTGAAAAAATCAGAAAGATATTTCTTGAAAACTGTTTCATTCAAAAATCAATAAACATTTTGTAAGACGTGTATAACATATACAATTATACATGTATGTTATTTCTTAACCTTGTCAATGAATTTATTATTTTATTTCACGTTTACATTTCGCGGTACCTTTTAATTTGAAATTGAATAATCTTATTAGCTAAGTAAGAACCAATAAACTTTGCGCACACTAGCACAATGGCGGCCAGCATAGGGGCGACACAACTTTTACATTAAACCAGCATTCTAGTTATATATTTAGATTTCTGTGCGTCGAATGCAACTATTGACAGATTTCTACATTTTCCATTTACCTTTAAGTCATTTTCGTGGAATTCGTGGAATAACAACCGGTACGATATGTGTCAAAAAATTTATAAAAATATATAAATAAATCGCTTTAATCCAAAATTAAATAATTTATTGCAATGTGGTATTTACTTATACCTCTTTTCTGTCTATTAAGACCAATCAATTCATTTCCAGACGAAGGAAAATGGGATGAAAAATTAAATTCGGTACGTTTTATTACGCTTGCAACATAATGTTGAACTAATTTATTACATTCTATAGGAAGTCAACACATTATTTTTATCGAAAAGTCTTTACAAAGGCGCAAATGTTTCGATAACAGGTACATATTTAAAATTTGCTACTGTATTTTTCTTGAAAACCAATTCTTTTTAGTAAATTGCGAAGCAAAAGTCCTAGATTCTAGTATAAATATAACAGTTATGTTAAAACAGTCACCCTGTTACGATATCACCAGTGTGGAAGACCATTTTAAGAAAGTAATTATATCACCAACCACATTTATATTTACTTAAATCAAATTAATTCGTAGGTTTTCTCAAACACTGAAAATACCAAAGACAATACAACAGTATCTAGCTCTAAAACGTATAAATGCCATGATCATATCATGATTGCAGACACCAGTCTGCCTATTAGACAAAAAACAACACCGCCTTTTTACACAATACCTCACGATGGTGTTTATGTGTTGGCATTAAAAGTGGGCACCGATGAGGGCCACACTGTAGGCGTCCAAGTGGAGATGAAGAGCGATTACGGCTATTTATCAGCAGCTGATTGGCCTCTATTGCCATTTTACGGATTTATGTCCATTTATTACGTTATTGTCGGCCTGATATGGCTTATATTATCATTTTTACAATGGCGTGATTTGCTCCGTGTGCAATTCTGGATTGGTGGTGTAATATTATTAGGAATGCTGGAAAAAGCCACTTTTTATGCTGAATATCAGAGCATCAATAATACCGGCTCCCGGCTTCAAGAAGCAGTTTTATTTGCTGAATGGGTGTCTTGTGCGAAACGCACATTAGCTAGAATGTTAGTGGTGATTGTAAGTTTGGGATTTGGTATTGTAAAACCACGTCTTGGAGCCACCTTACACAGGATTGTGGGTGTTGGTGTGTTATATTTCTTTTTGGCCGCTTTGGAAGCGTATTTACGTGTAACAGGCAACAAAAGTGGCCCGAATAAAGATTTATTAGTTGCTGCTGTGCCATTAGCATTACTTGATTCAGCAATTTGTTGGTGGATATTTAGTGCACTGGTAAATACGACAAGGACATTAAGATTAAGACGAAATGAAACAAAATTAGCATTATATCGACATTTTACAAACACATTAATATTTTCTGTTGTTGCATCTGTTATATTTATGTTGTATTGTATAAAAGTACATCAGTTTGCACAATGTTTAACTGTGTGGAAAGATATATGGTTGCAGGATGCTTATTGGCACATTTTGTTCTCTGCATTGTTATTGGTGATAATGATTTTATGGAGACCAACAAACAATAATCAGCGGTACGCCTTTGCACCACTATTGGATACGGCTGATGATGAAGAAGAGGAACATTTAGTAAACGATGCGTACGGCGTTAAAGTACGTATACATCATGCGAAACAATCATCGTCGCCAAGAACGTCAGTTGAGGATGATTTAAAATGGTTGGAAGAGAATGTTAAAAGTGATCCAGCTTTACCGATTTTAGATTCGGATGAAGAACTAGTCAGTACTAGATTTGAGGTATCGAAAATGCAGTAACTTTTGTGTTTTTTTTTATTTTGAGTGATAACTTGATAAGAATAAATCATATTTGTAATATACTTATTTAAATATCATTATATGTACGCGTGTCGGTTTTAATTGATAAAAACTTTATTGAATTAATCTTGGAAGATTTATACCGATCTCTTCAAAAGCTCTTTCGTGGTATTTATTAATTAAAATCTAACAGTGTATTATATTTAAAAAGTGCTTGTCTTTGTTTGACAAATTAATATGTAAATATATTTATAAAAAGGAATGAATTGAAAATTCATAGTTAAAATAGAACCAGTTTGTACAAACAACGATTTGCAATTATTTTGTGTGTATTAAATAGCTTCACAATTTTTGTAAAAATACGTATTCTAAAATTTTGCATATAAGATTTAAACTGTTGCAAAATAAATATAAAAATCTTTGTTCCTTTTTACAATAGTTCCATTATTTATAGTATCATTTCCAATTATGTAATTTTATTTAATTTTTAGGGTACTTACGTTTTTGTTAAAAAAATTTCATTGTGATAAAACTAATTTTTAAAATAAAAATTCAATCATTTCAAATATGTTTATTTCAATTCCTTTTTAAATAAAATATCACAAGAATTATTATTTAAAATTGTTTTCAAATCTTATAAAATCAAATTTAATACATTTGTTATTGCTACAGTGGGATTTATATAAATATAAATAAAAAATTAAAAAAATTATTAATGTACATGCATTGTCATGGGATTGTCTTTTAGCTACAAAGTCTTAAAAATACAACATTTAATGAATTTAATACAATTATTTATGGGTTTGTTGTATGACTAATTTATTTTTCTGTCGAGTAACTTTCGCTGGCTGAACTTGGGCCACGGATTGCAGCTGTCTTGGAACGATTTCATGCCTTGCAATTCGCGTAATACGTGTCATCAAACTTCTACCCTTACTGCCATCCTGTTTATTTCCTTGTTCATTCACAACTACCGCTTTCTTACCCAAAACACACGACAAAACACGCTCACTATCGCCACCATCGTTCACTAGATGCCTTAAAACTAGATGAATCTTGTCTTCGTGTTGTTGTTGCAACAAAATAATACGTCGTTCACCCTCTAAACGGACTTGTTGAACGGTATGGCTCAAATTCTGCACCCGACATGCCAAATTCTCATTCTGATTCTCAATATCCATCACTTGCATTTCCAATTTCTTTGTACTACTGCGTAAATCAACAACTTTTTCAAAGTATTTATGTAATAATATACGCATTTCGTTTTCATTCAATTTCATTAAACGATCCATTAACATTTTATCACATTGTTCTTCCTGTAGTTTTAATGCTTGTTCACTAGCAGGAATATGTCCACATAAAATCTCATTTTTATATTCAATTGCTAAATCAATTGCTTCAATTGCTTCTTCGAATTGCAATAATTTACGTTCTTCAATTTCGTTAATAATTTTCTTATTCTGTGATTTTAGGTCAATTCGACATCTTTGCTCCAATAAATAATCTCTCGTTTTACGTAAATTGCGAATTTCATGTCGTAAACATTCCAACTCTTCATTCGATAAGTTTAGAGTGTTTTCATTTGTATATTGAATTATTTCTAATTTCGGTTTATCTGAACTGGTCCCACAACTGTCTTTTGAATTTTTTAATCGTTTTTTCTCTTCATCGATCTGCATTTCATATGTTCGCTTACGTTTTTCTTCTTTACGTTTAAATTTTTTTAATTTTTCCAATTGCTTTTTACTTGTATGTAAACTATTCTCTAATTCCATCAGCTTTCTATTACCATCCTCTGATGTAATATTTTTCAACAGTTCTGCATCTTTCAATTTCTCTTCAACTTTCTCCAATTCTGTTTTATATTGATCTTCTAAGATTTTACGCTTTTGAATTTGTGCTTGCATTATTTTTTCTTGAGTATTATCGTATTCTTTTTTCAATTCTTGACATTTATTTCGAATTTTCAAATAAGCATTCGACTTTGTATCCATATTCTTCAATAATTGTTGCATTAAATTCTCTTTTTCTTGTATTGTTTGTTCCAAATCAGCAATTTGTTTTTCACTACCTTGAATTGCTGTTACAATTTGTTTTAAAATCTTCTTTTTCATTTCGTAAGTTAATGGAACTTCCTGTTTTTCACTATCGAGTCCAACATCATCTTTACTCAACTTTAACGAGTTTAACGATTGGAATTCTTCAGCTGAATGTATACTACCACGTCGCCCTCTTGCACCTTTCATGCGATATGTCGAATTAAAATTATTTAAACTTTCCTTAATGGATGAATTGTATTTTAAACAATTTAAATTCTCTTTTATAACCAATGCGTCTGTGTTTATCTTAAATGTGTCCATTAAATTATCCAATTTTTCTAATAATGTCTGACTTTCGTCTTCTTCAATAATTTCACTTTCACTACCATCACTGCTATCTTCAATTTCTTCTTCAATGCGTTCTAAAGATCGATGTGGTTCAGAAGTTTCGCTCAAACATTCTTCACACTCCTGTTTTAAAGTTAACCAGTGCGATATTTGTTCCAATTCGTTTTTAGTTAACGCTCCATTCGATACTAATCGTTGAAACAATTCTTCAGCATTCGATACCAGCTTCAAAAGTTGATTTGTAGCAAATTGCAAGCCAAATACATCGCAATTATCATTAATTGAATCGTATGTGGTATAAGAATTAACAGTTACGACATTTTTAATTGATTGCGCCCTCGTAGCGAGCTGTAACGTGTACAAAGTCTCAGCAAAATCGTGTAACAATGGAGATACACAACAAATTAACAACGTTTTAGCTCTTCCACCAAAGGAGTCTTTTAATAAAGTAGTTAGTACGGATGCGGCGTATGGCACATGATTTATATTGGAATGTGAATAGTTCCATGGTTCTGATAGGGCAACTATACAACGTTGCAATGCTTGTAGTCCTAAATCAGAAGGTATTGTCTGCATTAAGCCGTTATTATCGTAAAGAAGAACTTTTTCGCTGTCAGCCAGATCTGCAAAACTGGCAGTGGAGACGCGATGTTGAACCACAGCATCCACCACCCATTGTTGTTCCAAAGTTAACGTAAACAGAGTATGAGCGCACTTTGGGGCCACATTAGACATACCCAATTGAATAAGTTGAAATGCTTCCAAAATATCAGCACATTCAACACTATCACCGCCTAATAAATCTTGCACATTGTCACCACATATCTGTGACCATGTTATATGTACGGAATAGTTTCGATCTCTATATTGTTTTACTTTTGTGAATACTTCCCGTACGAATCGTGGAATGATGCCATGTTCGGATTCACTTGAAGCAAAATGGAAGCCTGGGCCGTAAAGGGTGTAACTTTTGCCAGTGCCAGTTTGGCCCATTGTTACAATTGATACATCGCATCCTTCCAACAAATAATTGACTAGAGATGTTATAACGGAAGAAAATAATGTACTTTGACAACAATTCGATGGTAATGCATAATTCACAGGATATGTTTGTGAATTGGATAATTGTATTGTGTTATTTAAAGAATTCGATTGAACACAAACCATATCACCATTGTTGCATGCTAATGGACATATTCGAACCGCGGTTTCTATATTTATTTCCATTTTTTCTTAGAAAAATGGATTTATTATTTTGTTTATAACCCCAAAACAATCATTAGTTGTCAAAACGGTCAAGTTATTGGATGTCAAAATTTTGTAGGTGCGGTTACAAATATACAGAGTGAATAAGAAATTTTTAATAGTTAAAAAATATATATAGACAAAAACTAGCGTCAAAAGATAACGATAATAAGGATAAGATGAAAATCTAAAAATTGTAAACTTAAAAGTGGATTTTAAACATTCTACCATTCTAGTTAAGAGAGACGATTTGAACGATTTTTGAATCACTCTGTAGGATTAGAATTCGTTATTCTGTCATTTTTCTGTCAAATTAATAAAGAAAAAATCTTGTGATAAATTTTCCGAAATCTATCATCATCAACCAATTTTCTTTGTGTTTTTCTAAAATAAGTGAAAATAATTAGGTAATATGACGGCCCCAGCTGCAGGCGGTGATTCATCTAGAGGAAAAACACTTGCATACAAAGATAAAAGTAAACCAAATGATGTACGTTTGAGCAATATTAATGCCGCTAAAGGTAAATATTAAAAATTCTCCTAATTTAAACAAAATATGAAAGAATTGTTAGTTAGAGTGTATAATTTTCACTTTCCTTTATCTATTTAAATCATTTCTGTGTGAAATGATCAAGAAACAAAGTTTTAAATTGAGGCACAATTTTCAGCTGTTAGCGATGCTATTCGTACAAGTTTGGGTCCAAGGGGAATGGACAAAATGGTAAGATTTTATACAACATTTTCATTTATAGAATCAATGTTGAAGAGCCTAATTTTTAGATACAAGCCGCCAATGGTGAAGTAACAATTACAAACGATGGCGCTACAATTTTAAAACAAATGAACGTTATTCACCCAGCTGCAAAAATGGTCTATATTCGATATAATTTTTTAAAATTTTAATAAAAATGAAACTTTTTTAGTTGGTGGAATTATCCAAGGCACAAGACGTTGAAGCTGGTGATGGAACAACAACAGTTGTTGTTATGGCTGGAGCCCTATTAGATGCTGCGGAAAAACTTTTAGCTCGCGGAATTCACCCAACTGCCATTTCGGAGTCATTTCAACGTGCTTGCGGTCATGCTTTGGAAATTTTGAACAACATTTCATCACCAATTCAACTTGACAATCGCGAACAACTCGTTAAAAGTGCATCAACTTCTTTAAATTCAAAAGTAGTATCACAACAGTCCAGCCTTTTGGCTCCAATAGCAGTAGATGCTGTATTGAAAGTTGTCGAGCCCGGTCATGAACAAGTTTGCAACTTGTCAGATATAAAAGTCATCAAACAATTGGGTGGAACTGTTGAGGACACAGAATTAATTGATGGATTAGTATTTCCACAACGTTTGGCTAACATTTCTGGCCCGAAACGTATAGAAAAAGCTAAAATTGGTTTAATACAATTTTGTATTTCTCCACCCAAAACCGATATGGACCACAACGTAATCGTTTCCGATTATGCTGCCATGGATCGTGTTTTGAAAGAAGAACGAACCTATATCCTTAATATTGTTAAACAAATTAAGAAAACTGGATGCAATGTTTTACTGATACAGAAATCTATACTTCGTGATGCTGTTTCCGATTTAGCTTTACACTTTCTGGACAAAATCAAATGTATGGTAGTGAAAGATATTGAACGTGACGATATTGAATTTGTTTGCAAATCAATTGGTTGTCGTCCAATAGCTTCACTCGATCATTTTACCGCAGAAAATCTTGTATCGGCTGATTTAGTGGAAGAAGTTGGTTTCGGTGGTAATAGAATGGTTAAAATAACTGGTAAATTACAGAGTTCTAGTTAAAATTGTGTTTATTTACTTACATTTTTTGTTTGTAGGAGCCCAAAGTGCAGGTAAAACTGTTACAATTCTCGTACGTGGTTCGAATAAATTGGTATTAGAAGAAGCTGATCGATCATTGCATGATGCTTTATGTGTAATTCGTTGTTTAGTTCGTAAAAGGGCACTAATTGCGGGTGGTGGTGCGCCAGAAATTGAGCTGGCACTCAAATTAACGGCACTTGCTAATCAATTGGAAGGTGTTGATGCGATTTGCTTAAGAGCATATGCAAATGCATTGGAAATTATTCCATTTACGTTATCGGAAAATGCCGGACTTAATCCTATTCAGGTATTTCAGTTTTAATTTTCCGTTAAATTTAGTTTAATTTATATTTTTTTAGACTGTTACTGAATTGAGGAATAGGCACGCAAATGGTGAAGTATCAGCAGGAATTAATGTGAGAAAGGGAACAATTTCAGATATTTTAGAAGAAAATGTCGTCCAACCATTACTGGTAACTGTTAGCGCTTTAAGTTTTGCAACTGAAACTGTAAGGTCGATTTTGAAAATTGACGATATCGTAAGTGGAATTATGTGGAATTGTTTAACCTGACAAATTTATGTCCTTTATTTTTCAGGTAAACACTTTCAACTAAATAAGGTATTTTTTCTAATCTCGATTGGAGTCACTTATCTACTAGCTTTTATTTGTCTTTAATTTAACACGTTTAATAAAATTAATATCAAAACCATTGTTTTTTTCAATTTAACTTTGCAATAAAGATTTTATTTTTAAATATGGACAATAAAATACATACTCTACACAGTAATAATAAAAACAACAAATTTTATTTAATTTAATCCTTAGCTTTTAATTGTTTAAGTATTTGCTCCGAAACTATTTTCGTAGCTTTATCAGCATTTGGTATTAAGAAGCGATCCATATCGGATATTTTCAAATTTTCACCTTCCGGTACACCGTATTTGAATGTAATAAATTCTGGATGGCGTTTTCTAGCAGTTATTTTAACAATTGATGATAATGGCCTCTTAACAATTACTTCAGCCGCTCCCTTAACGCCGGAAAATTCCCGTAATACAATCAACTCTTGACTAGTTACAAGTAAATGGCTTTTAAGCATGTCACCTTTCATTGTTACTTCTTGACAAGGGAAATGCTCAATTACGTCCGGACTTTTTATGCACGATTGAATTTGAACCAGTTCCATTTTGTCTTCCTCCAATCGCTAAAAATTTAAGTACTAACAAAAATTCTTTAAAAATGTCACAAAATTTACCTCCACATTGGTAACATTGTCGTGATCATCATCAATACTAAAAACTGGTGCCACATCTCGATATCTTTTGCCAATTTTATCATCATAAGACACATGCCTTTCTTGTATTGGACTATTATTTGGATTTACAATATAATCAATTAATTTCTCTTTAACTTCAGCCGATTTAGATTTCATTGCAGCAGATATTTTACCAAACAGATCATTAGAGTACTGTGTTTTCGTACTATTACGTACAGATTGTTGCATATTATAGTTTGGCGCACAAACTATACAATTTTTCGGACTATGATCTTGTAAATATTCATTAACATTACCGGAGAAATAATTATGTACGGCTATGTAGCCGCCAGTTAGTGATGAAACGTATTGTGTATTTTTTTGTAAAAAAGAAGCTACCACCATGTTGGTGTATTGATCTTCTTCATTACGGCCTGATCCTAGGAAGCATAAATGTTCGCCACCTAAAAAAAAAACATACAATGATACAAAAAATATTAGAAAAAAGGTCCATTCCGACTAACCAGCGAGAGAATTGTGTGCCAAAGCTTGTCGTTGTGCAGATAAAAGTCCTTGTACAGCCGTAGCAAAGGCACTGGGCTCTTGAAGCATTAAATTACAATCTAAATGGAAAGCGGTAGGCAAATGGCCAGCATTATACTGTTCAATCGGTCGACAATCGACCAAAAAGAATCGTACAGCATCAATATTCGACGTTGGTCCAGCTGTTGTATTCTGTACTAATTCGTTCACAGAAACGGGTAAACATAAGGCTTGTGAAACTAATAATGAATCATCACTACCATGGCCGCTATACAATGATTGCATCAAATCTGTACGAAACGATGCTGGCGTTTTTAACGTATAATATTGGGCTAATGAACAAAAATCACTAACATCGTCCGCTTCCAAACCGCAAGGCATATTCGATAAACATTCGATTATTTTCTCTCTGGGTTCGTTTTTCATTGACATTATTTGTTCACGAGCATTTACTACCATTATTAAACTTAGAAAGAATATAAAAAATGGATCGGATTGTTGGAAGTAATAATCCCACATATTTATCACCACTTGTAAATTGCATGTGGCTGCGAACAATGATTGGAACCATGTTTGGCTGTATTTCTCTGGGGTTATACGTTTCGTATCCAAAAATGAACATAATTCCGGATCGTGGTATTGTAACAGTAAACGTAGAATATGGAAAGCATTGCCATCAGTTTGGCAACTTTGCGGTATATATGTATCACGAATAGCTTCAAATAAATTGTACGTTGTAGAACGTGGTACTTTTAATGTTAAAATTGGTAACAACAATTCTATCCACCCATTATTACGCGTATACTGTAAATTTCTACTTTTGCAATAAAATGTTAAAATTGATTCTAAATCGGAGATAACCGACAATTTGTCCTCATCCTCATTTCCTAATTTCTCTACAAAATTTGTACAGTCTTCACGTAATACAGTTTGGTTTGTTAAATCAAATACTTCATTGAAATGATCTAACTGATTGCCTTTATCGCGTACATCTAAGCATATCTAAATGTAAACAAACATATTAGTCATTCAAGAGAAATATTTACCTATTTGAATATTATTTTGTTTACCTGCCACACTTCAGGCCTCAAATTGTCCGGCAGGGGTTTTCCTTTGCAAATACAATATATATCGGTGGCAGAACATTCTTCTAATAAGGCATTCTCCAAATCAGTCAGCCTAAATATTACAAATTAAAATTAGGGCAGGCTATTTTTGGACAAAGGGACAGTCGAATATATGCGACACATTGGGTTTTAGAAAACTTACCAGTTGTCATCGTCTAAACCAGCCATTTTTACATAATTAAAGTTTAAAAAAGCAATTTATATTCAAATATTTTATAAAATACGTGTCAAATTGACATATAAATGGAATTCGACAGTTTATATAGCTAAATAGGAACCTGTATTTTGTACTAGGGGAATGAGAAAATTTTGATTGGTAGATTTGAATATAAGAAAAAAATTTAAAAGTTTAAATATTTTGCTTGTTTTTGTATTTATTTAAAATAAGATCTAACATTTAATATATGTATAATAATATACAATGATTAGAAATATGAAACATAATATTGGAACCAAGCATTTACAAAGTGTTGTTAAGAAAATTTTGAAAAATATCACATATTATTAAGTTAAATTATTAAAAAAACTAAACTACTGATCATCATTTTGACTAGTGCAAATTAAAAAATATAATATATTTCATATCTACTTAATACTTATATCACATAAACATAATTAGTCTAAAAATTTCCATATTAATAATAAAAACATACAAAGAGTTGCATTTATTTTATATTTGATAGCATTATTTCTTGATTTTCTCAAACCTAATTGATTTGGTTCATCAACTTCATTATTCATTTGATTACCAGCCGCTGGATACCACATTTGTGGTGTAGTGGAAGGAACTGTAGTAGTAACAGAAGCTTGATGCATAACACCATTGTCAATATTCCTTCCATTTTCATAATCTAAAATCAATCAGTTAACATTAAACACCAATAAAATAAAATTCAAAACTACTATTTTGCTCCATTGTACTCCAAGATGTGACTGTGGCCCAATCGGGTCTGGATGACTGTGTCGTACCGCTTTCCGGATACATTTGCACCGTATTCTTAAAATCTCCACCATCTCCGAAACTGCTGGCCCTTCCATACGATGCTGGACGTGTTCGGGAGCCCAAAACTTGAGCCGTTGAAACACTATCGCTTGACGATGGCAACCAAGTGGCCGTTGATGGTCCCATTTTTGGGGGTGTTATTTTCGTTGGAAGAATCTCTTTCGCTTCCACGTTCTGTTGAATTGTGCTCCACGGGTAAATTTCGCTACTGGACGTCGAAATCAGTAAAGGGTCACTGTAGGACAGCGTGTCAGTGGTTAAAGTCGTACAATCGCCGGAGTTGGGTCTAAAATTTCGAAAAAGCGGTTAAAAACCAATTTCTGGTAAGGATATGCGAGCATACATGTAGTTAAGACATTGATCTTGTAAGAAATTGAGAGCTTTGTCGATGATTTGAGTTGCAAAACGAGTTGCTGGACCATCAACAACACCTCGATCGCACAGTCGCCGGGTTTCACGTTGAACACATTGTTTGAAACGATCATGGGAGCTGAAATACATGTAGTTTTCCATTAAAAGACAAATTCCAAGAAGTAGATACCCAATTTTTGTTATTTCACCTACCAGCATAGCGTGGTTTTGGATATAATGTCCCCTTGTGATACTTGATCCACTAAAAGATTATAATGGGGCCCACAATGGACCCTTTCGATAATCGTATTCTTAATGCAAGGCGCATACTGTAAATATTCTGCGAAAACACAGGCAAGTTTTCAGTTTTAATTCGATTCAATGTGTTCTTGTCTACCTTTTTGATACTCTGGTTGTCGACACATCTGATGTACACTTTCAATTGGACTTTCAACAGCCCGATTGAAAGTTTTCCGTTGTTGGTCCGTAAAACATTCATCCGTATATGATTTTAAGCAATCCACAAAACGATTCCAAGTTCTACATACTAAATCAATGTCGTTCATATTGTCAGGTATTACCAAATGGGCCTCTTTTACCAATGGGTCAGCTATACGGACACAACGTTCGTATTCTGAATTGGAACAATCATTTCGGCGGGCCCAAAGTTGAATTATCATAGATAGAATTAATAGTATGTTCAACCACATCTAAAAATAGGATTTATAGATAATTAAACTTTTTTAGTTTTCCTTTTGTACGAGTTCTAGTGGAAAAACTTTTTATTGAATAAATAATTAAGTATGTACCTATATGTATATGTAAATGTATGTAAGTTTTCTCTGAAAGGACGAAATTAATTTGAATTAATGTACTTAATAAAAATAAAGTAATTTTAAATGCTCTGTAAAAATTCAAATTTTATAACGCTTTTATGTAAATTATCATATGAATATGATAACATTAAATTGACAGAATTAGGTAAGTGTACAAGGTAAAAGCCACATAATTCCTCCTTATATTCTTTATATAAATAAATTTCTTTCAATTTATAACTAAAAATGTTAGATTTAGGTTACTGATTAAGTGTGACTTGATTCTTCGATTATTTTTTAATTTGCAGTAGTAATTACGATTTACAACAAAACATTATTAGTTCATAGAAGAAAATATTCGGAAAAGCTGTCGTAAAAAAGGTAAATTTTATTAGAATTGTGCATAAAATAAGGTCAAAAGTTGGTTCTTTATTACTACGTACTACTGCATAGCCAACTATATATAGGTATAGTATATAGAAGTAAAATGTATAATAAATAATCACTGTTGCGTGCATTGAAGAAAAAACGGAAATATTCGACCAGACAAATAAAGTGACTTGGTGAATTATGGCTTGGAAATACAATAAATATATGGTTAGCAATAAAATACTAAAAAAATAGTATTAATTTTCGTGGGTGTTATATTTTATGCGATTTTTGTTCCTTATTATTGATAAATTTCAGTAAAATTTGTTTTCTTACGTCTTTGTTTTGCTTTCTAATTCCTCTACTTAATTACATTATTGTATAATTTGGCTAATATAAAGAAGACGAAAATTACAATTAAATTTCCTGCAATTGTTGTAATACTTTCAAAAAAAAAGAAGAGTTGTAACAATCTCTAATTATTTCGTAATTACATTATAGGAAAGAACTATTCCTCCCTTTTTCAAGTATTTAATGATTCATAACATATTTTACTGAAATATTAATTCTTTAAGTTGAATAAATTCATTTCAACCCCTTATCCAAGGTTATATCTTCGGATTTTGCTTCTTTTTACGCTAATAAGCACGCAAAGCAAAGTAAGCCATGGTGACTAAGGACTAAAGTTGTTTCTTGGAAATTATTTTCACAAAAAAATTCATTTGCATTTTATTATAAGACAACTTGTCTTCATTGTACCTTAACAAATACATATGTAGTATGAAAACATGTAAATTAAAGATAAAATTTAAATTTTTGCTCAATAACGAATTTGAATCCTAATAAAATGTCAATGTCAGTGAACCAAATTATTATATTTATAAAAATGATTGTCGAAAACTATTCAGTGGAACTCATATAATAATGAAAAATTGTAAACAGTTATATATATTGTAGGATTTGTAGGGGTTAATTGGAATTTGTAATTTTTTACATGTTGTTCCGGTATATCCGGTGACAAAATCACAATACCATGAACAGTAATTATCCTTTGTTAACTTATTAATCATAGATTAACATATTTTAAGAGATTTACCATTATATTGAATTATTTTGCATTTAAGTGATAATTTTTTTTTGAAAATCCTTATATTTTCCATAAGTGTAGGAAGAAAATCGATAAAAAATGGAATAATTGATGAGAATAAATATATTAAGCTATTAAATCAATTTAATTTCAATTTAACACCTATAAATTACGTTTGTTAGAAAAAATCGAATTTTCCTAAATACTTAATGAAATATGTGTCTTTTTAGTATTATAATTTATACCCTACTTAAAAATTACTCCTAACTTAAATTTAGACTTAATGAATAAATAATAAATAAAATTATATACAAATAAAAATGAATTGTACTCACCGCATATGTTTTTAGTGGTTCTTCTTGAAAAACTACAATTAAAACGTTATATTATTATTATATTACAAGATCTTCCCGTAAAACTTTCGTTTTCTTCTTAATAACAACTTTTAGTTTCAATAAACACACTTTATATTTAAATTTATATAATATTGTAAATAATTATGTGTGGTTTATGCTGTTGCGGTGGTCAAGCAAAGAATGAATTTTTGAAAGAGAGTTGTGTTACGCTCTATGAATCTGTAACAATCGATGCGATAGGTACTTTATATGTGTGGTCGCAGCATAAAATTAACTAACAATGACCCCTTCTATAACCACCTTCACAAACGGTATTGTAATAATAATCAAGTTTAATTTATATTTTAGAGGGTGGTAAAAAGAAATATAGTATATCTACATCTAGGGTTGAACAATGCTAGACTTACAAAGTAAATATTGAATTAGGAATATTAAATGAACCAGAAGGTTGAAGACATTCTAATTTCTTTTTATCAATATTTAATGCATGTTTGTCCATCTATTTGTTAATGCAAGGGGAATTGTGAATGGAAATTAATTTTTTATTAATTGATAAAGTGATTAATTTATGACATGAAATAACTGAGAGATACAAGCGATACAAGATTAATTTTAATTACATATCTACATAGGTATTTAAAATTGTGAATCATTTATTAATTTTCATTGTTTGCGAAAATTTAAATAATGTTTTGTTGGTTGCATACATGTTATCACTTATTAAGACATTGCAGAGTTCTGTTTTACTTCACTATTATTTTCTTGTCAAATTTTGACAAAAATATGTTTTTAGATGAAAATTTTCAAGTAATTTTCCAAAATAATGTCTGATTTAGTGTCAAAATGTGTTTTACGTGTAGAAATAAATGAATCTGAACAAAATTGCGGTAAAAACAATAAATTAAATTATTGTTTTTGAAATTAATACATTTTTCATAGAATCCAGAGGAGCTGAAGCTCTTTCTACGACTGCTACCTCCGATGCAAAATCAAAGGGCCGGGGCCAACGTACTGTACGTGATATCAGTGTAGAAACATATCCTAGTCGATTAGAAAGTACTCGAGACGACTGGCGCTTACTGCCTTTTAGCAGTTCTCGAGAAACTACCCCTTTAACAGACAAAGAGTCCCAGTCAGAGAGTGATAAAAATGAAATTGGGTTCTTTAGCGGTAATCCGTTCGTAGAAATTACTAAAGGAATATTACATCTTTACAAAGAAGAGTAAAATAATATCCAAACCATACAAATACGTTTTTTAACTTTTTTTTTTCTACAGTGTTTTATCCGATAGAAAAGAAGCCCTTACATTATGTTTATTAGGCGTTCCAACTTCTATGACATGCCATGATTTATTGGCTTTTACAGCTCCTTGTCATGCTGATATTGCACATATTAGAGTTTTACGAGATTCATCGCCCAATCAATATATGGCTTTATTAACGTACGCACATATTTATTTACAAAATAACTAGAATAATATAAACTGAATATTTCCGTTTAGGTTCAGAAACCATGATGCAGCTTTGGAGTTTTACGAAACATTTAATGGAGCTCCTTTTAGCAGCTTGGAACCAGATATGATGTGCCGAATTGTGTGGGTATCGAAAGTGGAATGGGCTCACGATGGTACCGCTCCGCCTGGTCACACAGAATTACCTATTTGTCCAGTGTGCTTAGAGCGAATGGATGAGTCTGTCGATGGTGTGTTAACGATATTGTGCAATCATGCTTTTCACGCAAGTTGTCTGGAAAAATGGGGCGATTCCACATGCCCAGTATGTCGGTGTGTTCAAAGTCCCGAAACAGCAGAAACGTCCGAATGTGAAAGTTGTGGTACTGGAGCCCCATCTCCAGATGCTTTATGGATCTGTTTAATATGCGGCCATGTAGGATGTGGAAGGTATCAGGGTGGGCATGCAGCCCTTCATTATCGCGAATCTGGACACTGTTATGCGCTACAGTTAGGATCACATCGTGTCTGGGATTATAAAGGTTAAATATTAATTTTTTAATTTGTTTTTTTTGATTAATTATCTGTTTAGGTGATAATTTCGTGCATAGATTATTGCAAAACAAAGCCGATGGAAAATTGGTACCAACAGAAGGTCCACCATCGGAAGCGGAATGTGCACAAGAAAAAGTTGATTCTGTTCAATTAGAATTCACTTATCTGTTGACATCACAGTTAGAAGAGCAACGTATTTATTTTGAAGATAGACTTGCATTGCTTGAAAATCAATTTTCTAATGAAACCAAACGACTAAAAGATGAACTGAATATGGTTCGTGAAGAAAATAAACATTTAAAAAGTAAATTAAATAATGTTACAAAAGACAAACAAGCCTGTGAAAAGAAATTGGCTCAACAAAATTTAAGACTGAATCAAACTTTGAATGATTTAAATGAAGAAAGACAACTGGGTAAAGCAATGCGTAATAATCAACAGTTATGGCAGTCGCAAGTTGCTGAACTGGATAAAAAGTTTGTGGATTTAAAAGAAGCGAAAGAAAAACAATTGGCGGAATTGAATGAACAAGTACGCGATTTGATGTTTTTTATTGATGCACAACAGGTTATCAACAAATCTGAGAATAAAGAAGATATTGCTGGTGGAACTGTAACGATTGGTGAAGCACCACAACCAGAAACTAGCAAGAAAAATCGTAAGAAGCGAAATAAGAAGTAATTACAGTTTATTTGAAAACGATTTTACTATCGAATTTGCGTGTATTTATAAGAATATTATATTTTGTTTTATACATTTAAAAGACAAATAAAATTTACTTTGATGGTAAATGATAATTGTGTTTTTTTATGTTCAAAAAGATAAAAATATGAAAACTAAAGAAAATTTAGAACTTTTCCATTCCAATTTAGAATTTAGAATGGATATTTAAAATAAAGTTGGTTGCATAAGTTTGTAAAACGGGACTCAAAACATTTGCGTTAGTTATGGTTTTTAATGAAATTATTTAAATATTTCAGTTATAAAAAAGAACACATAAAAAGCATAGTTTTATACAAAATTTCGATTTTTTTACGTTGAAAAACATCCAAAAGAAACAAGATAAAATCATAAAATAAGATCGATGACCATAACCTTAAAATGATCTTTTCGGAACCGCTTCTGTTTGCATTGGCTTTAGTTGATACTGGAGCAATATTATTTCTTTTAATATATTTTGTATCCTTTTTAACCATACACTTATTAGAACATAAAAAATTGTTATTCCTTAACAGAAGTTATCAGGTAATTACATTAAGCGATTTAGAATGCGATTATTTAAATGCACAACAATGTTGTTCGCGTTTAAATGACTGGGTTTTAACAAAATTAATTGCTCATTCATTTCTCACATTTTTCTTGTTACTTCACGGTAATTGGATATTGGCATTATTAAATTTTCCTATGGCTTGTTGGATGGTTTATGAACTAATTTCTGTTCCAAAAGGAAATTTAGGTATTTATGATCCGACTGAAATACACAATCGAGGACAGTTAAAGAGACATATGAGGGATGCTATGATTTATTTGGGATATTATTTAGTATTCTTTTTTATTTATTTGTACTGGTAAGATGTCTGATATAAGTGATATATTTGTTTAAAAAATTCTATACATATTTGTTTTAGTATGATTGTGGCATTGCTTAAAGGCGATCCACTGAACAGGTCTGAAGAGGAGGAAATCATCACTTAAATACTATTTATTTGATATACATACATATACATATTATTATTATATATTTATTATTTATTTACAAAATTGTGTTTATTGTTTATTTATTTAAATAAAATAAAGTATTTGTTAAATTTGGGAGCATGGGTATGAATCTCGACCCCAAAATCCAGCAACACAATTTTAATTCTACCGCCCGAAAAATAGAGGGACCTAGTAGTATTTTTTTAAAATTTCATGCATTTATAAATAAAATCAAGTTTATGTTTTTCAAATTTGTTAACGTCATTTTGTTATTATTCAAAAATAAATGCGAACAATTTTCATTGTGATAAAGTTTATTTTGAATTTAATAATAAAATTAATATTTTATTGTATTTTATTGTATTTTTGTAACGTAAGTAAAATGAATTTTGCATTTATAAAATTATATCATAAGTATACCTATTTTATATTTTTAGTTTGAAAATTTGATACTGTATAATATTATAACGACATGGAGCAAGTTATTGGACACATAAATTATTATCGCAAATATCCTGGGTGTAAAAATGGATCATATTCAAAAATTAAGATTAATGGAATACAAAATAAACATTT
>SSSI01004122.1:15735-43499 GCA_004796505.1 Oryzaephilus surinamensis | reverse complement strand
TCTTTGGCTTAGAAATAAATCTTTTTCTTGAGAATGGGCTGGTTCGCTTAGAAATAAATCTATTTCTTGAAAATAGGCTGGCTTACGGTTGAAGGTAGAGAGTTGAAATTTGGTATGCATATATTTCGCTTAGAAATAAACCTATTTCTTGAAAATGGGCTGGATCGGTACAGCCAAAAGGGCGTTAGCTTATGGTTGAAGGTAGAGAGTTGAAATTTGGTATACCTATATTTCGCTTAGAAATAAATCTATTTCTTGAAAATGGGCTGGATCGGTACAGCCAAAAGGGCGTTAGCTTACGGTTGAAGGTAGAGAGTTGAAATTTGGTATGCATATATTTCGCTTAGAAATAAACCTATTTCTTGAAAATGGGCTGGATCGGTACAGCCAAAAGGGCGTTAGCTTACGGTTGAAGGTAGAGAGTTGAAATTTGGTATGCATATATTTCGCTTAGAAATAAATCTATTTCTTGAAAATGGGCTGGATCGTTATAGCCAAAAGGGCGTTAGCTTACGGTTGAAGGTAGAGAGTTGAAATTTGGTATACATATACTTCGTTTAGAAATAAATCTATTATAGTGACCCTCAGGATAAATAACCTTTGTAGTTTTTATTATTATTGGAATTGCTATTAAACACTGCACAATAAACCATGTTTCTGGTAACCAAAAAAATAATATCAGCTTCACTGTTTTATGAATATAATATAAAAAGTAGGGAAAAAAAGCAATACACAGCACGATAATAACAATATAACGATGTAACGAAGTCTTTGAAACACAAACACGTTGTAATTTTGGAATTGTACCCAATTTTTTGTACGAGTTATGTCAAAAACAAAATGGAAATTGACGCTGGAACGGTGTGACGTCAAAAATTAGAGAGAGACAGAAACACTCACATGCGCGTGGGTTTATCTTTATAGTTATAGTATCATGCTATAATGTGTGTCTGAGTTGTATTTGAATGAAAAACAAACTGCGCATGCCTCGCACTACTGATACTTGCTACGGAGCAAGGACTGGTTTTCCAGTAATTATACGGTTCACGATTGAAGTTGGAAAAGCGAACTTGTAGTAATTTATAATTGTGTACTAATAATTACTGCAAGTTGGAAAACCATTTTATTAATGCGCGTGCGCTATAGTCTGATTACTGGAAAGAACCGTGTGTTGGAAAGAACCTATTAGTATATGTATAGTAATCTTAAATTGTAGTAGAAATAAAATATATTGGACATTTTTGTAACAACTTTACTCAAAATTGGCTAAATGAAATATATATTCAATTCGAAACAAAAATTTATTATGATTGTATAAAAATCAACTTGAATTTCTGAAACTAGAAAAAAAGTGAAATATTTAATTCAATACAAGTTCACGCTCGTCATTCTATACAAATCCCATTTTGTGGCAAAGAATGACAAGAAAAAATATATTTTGATTTTATCTACCTGTGAGCTGGAGGTCGTACCCTTAAGCGAGTTATTGTGAAAGGGAGAAAGGGTAAGTAAAATAGTGGTTGTAATTTTTTTATATCATGTGTGTCGTGGTTTATATTATTTTATCAGTGTCTTGTTTTTTACCAAAAATCTTAAGACATCAGCAAATCTGTATTTTCGTATACTATTTTATTTATAAGTTTATAACAAACAGCAGAGGACTAAAATTGTCTTTTTCTTTGTTGTAAAACTAGATTATTTTACAACAATATAACTTTCCAAGTATATTGTAGTGTAGTGAAATAGTAATTATTTATGTTGGTAATACTATAGCAGTTGTTTGTTTGTTGTTATAATAATATGTACTTATTGTAGGTGTGCAAACAAACAGAAACATTCATTAAATTTCATCCAATGTTTACGACAACACATGAACGACAAAAGTTGTATTATTTCAATAGCATATAACAACACAAATGTTTGGACGTGTATGTAAATATTTCTAGTAATCAAAAAATAATCATACATAGAAAATATCAAAAATATAATGATCTACAATTTTAAAATACTTATTCATAACATGGTCAATTCATGAATTGAGTGATTGAAAAAAACACATTTAAAGAATGAAACTCGATCCTTGTCACGGCACCAGAATTTCCCTAAAATCAGTACAATATAATTAAGCAACTTATATTAGAATAACTTGTATATTAAAATATCAAAATGCTTCTTAAAAGCCAACATCAACTATTTCTTTAACATGTAAAATATATGTTGTGTCCCCACTAGACTCCTTTTATCATATTCAACACAATATCTTGGAAAACGAGACCGAATATTATGAAGACATAGTAGGGACATTTACGTTTTTCGTATATAAGCAGCTAGAGAGAACATTTCTCTCTCTTGTGACTTCTTCCGCACTATTGTGCCCCATTTTGGCGTTTTCTCTGTCCTCTCTCAGCCTGTTGAATTATATGTTGCTTCGAGTGAGGACTAGTTCCTGTTCCGGTTGCTTTCTGATATAATACATGCTATAGTATAAACGTAAGTAGTATACGTATGTATGTTTCGGACCTTGCCATTTTCCTACTTGTACATTCAGTAAAGGTTCGTGTGTTATCGCTACTGGTTCTAATGTGTGTATACGTATACAGAAAAGACCTACTGCACATCAAACACTAAACAATTTAATATACACTATTTTACTCCTCGTTCCCGGAGCAAAACTGAAAAAAAGCACACACGAACAACATATACAGTATACAGCCTCGATCTTATCGCTATAGGGTGGTCGGTTTAGTGGTTAAAAAGCTCCATATGGTATAATATACCCAACAGAGTGGAAATTTATGTATAGTGTAATATTTTGCTCAAATTACACAATTTTACTGTACATAATTATATGAATTTAAAAAACGTTGGCTGGTATATGCGTGTAGGTATATACTTTATTATACGAGATACACATATGTATATGTATAGTTATTACTTATTAGTATACATATATGTATCGTTGTTGGGTGCATTGTGATTATTGTTTATACTTTAATGAGTACTGTACACTCATTAGAAATTATTCATTCACTTTTTAAATAGAAAACACCTATATGAATGGTAGTGGTAATGTTTTATGCTAACATATATAGGGGCAACTTAATTAGAAAATGCCTGAAAATATAGTAAACTTTAGAAATTAGAATTAAAATTGTGTTGAATAGAGTAATGTGCAAACATTCACCACTTAATCTTCCGTTACTATCCAAACTAACAGGTACATGTCTTTTTTGAATAAATTACAAAACTATTGCTGAAGTTGATTACTTTTATAAAATATTGTTATAATTTACTGCAAATGGATTGTTAGAAAAAAACTTTCTAATTAAAAAAATCCTAAATACATTTGTTCATAAATATTATGAATTTTGATTATAATTCAAACAGCTTGAGAATAAAAACTAAAGTGTCGTCGTTCTAAAAAGAAAATTTATGACGATTACAATATCACATTGAAACCCAGCACATTTATCACACGTCTAACACACTAATGACTTCATAAATAAAAAAACCGTTTCGCATTATTACAAGAGATCCTTTCTGATGGCACACAAAAAAAAGATATACCAAAACAAGACAAAAGTGACAGAAACAGAAGCCAAATAGAGCCACTGGTACTAGACTTTTAACTCCTAAAATTTCAAGTCGTATCCAAGCCAGTGTCGTTTAGGATTAGGGTGATTTGGCATTATAGTTGGCACTTTGTTGTTTCTCCACTTACTTTTATTTTTTCTTTATTCTTTAGAACAAGTAAAGTATACACCTAGGCTCTCCTTGGAGTGTTGTATTCGTGGGACCAAGAGGGTGCTATTAACAACCACTACCACCACACACAACTTTCTCGCTCTTTTGATTGCTTTCGCTATAGTTGTTATGAGTGTGTTTCTCTTTTCCCCGTTAAGATTTGTTTCTTTTAAAGTTCCACACAACAGCCGCTACCATCGCTATATTCGTCGCTTAAATGGTAGTAGTTGCGGTGGTGGTGGTGGTGATGTTTCTAAGCACTCTTGTTTCGACGAGTAATAAAGGGATAATTTATAAACTTCCCTCCACTCATACTACTTTGCCTTTGTTATATCACAGTATCTTATGAATTATTGCGATTGTTATTTACTTCCAGAAGAAGAATTGCAATAGTTAAGCCAACGTTTGTAGTATGAATTGAAAGTTAATTTATAGGGCTTTATTCTCGATACTTTCTGTTAATTTGTGGAAAGATAAGATTGTTTTGTGAAAATTGCCCAAAACAGTTAAAACATAGAGAAGTATTCCGTTAATGACTTGTTGTATACATATATCTAATACGGATGTTTGAATTAATTCGCAACATGTACGTACAAATTAAATTTTCAAACATTTTTATTGAACGTAAAAAATGAAGAAATCTAAACGTAACAAGTATCTATATGTTCAAATGTAATTTATACAAGTAAATAAAATTGATGATGGACGTTTTTCAATTCCTCGCCCGATACCCTGAATAGTATATTTGCTTGTCGAAGTCATCCAATTTGTCACTTTAAATAGAAATAAAATGTTTCCCCCTATTTTACCTCTTTCTGGAGAGAAAACCGGCAAAATTGTATGTATATATTTGCACTATTTAGACTGGAAAATTTCAAAGCTCAACGAAAACACATTTATATGGGCAAATCTTATACGAACGAACGCAGAAATATTTTTTTTTCAAATGTTTTTAACATCTTACTTTTCATCCCAATTAACTTATTTTATTTTCAATTTACTTTTCAATGAAATGATGAAAATGTAATTGAAAACGGGGATAAATGAATTACTTTTTTTGCATTCATTATTATACAATGTAAATTGATTTTAGATAATATTTGTATGTATAGTGTATAGAATTTTATTTCAGTGTGAAATTAAATAAAAATTATTCGATACACGGCTTTATGCGGAAAATCTATTAATCCGCGTATTTTCCTCGCATATATAGGGGAATTAGTAAATAATTGATGGTGCTTAATCTAATTTGTATCTATATACATATATATAGGAAAGTTTCAATTAATTGATATAAAATTGTATTTGAAAAGCTAATAAGGATGGCACAATTTTATTGTAGCACATCAGCAAAATATATTTCGAAATTTAATCCAAATACACATTATATTATATAAAAAATTTCCCTCACGGACTCTATTTATTATATTTGTTTTTCGTTTTATTTTCTAAGGAAAGATAATTGAATCAAAATGATCGTCTCCCAAGGACCCTACATATATATGTATGTACTTATTACGGTTGTTCAATAGTAGGTAATTTTCTGCTTTTTTTCTCCAACTGTGCGTGAACGAAGCCAAATGTTATATTTTTTACGCTAACATTGCAATTTTCCAGACGACACAAGAAAAGTGAGCACGATTTTTAATTAATATTAAATAAATTGAACACACACAATTTGATCCATTTTTTTTCTATTTGTACGCTCTTGAAAAACTTGTCTGGCGTTAAGTTAAAATCGAAGTGTTTTGATAAGTAAGAAGAACCTTCTGTTGGAAAAGCTGATATTGAGACGTAAAAAAAAGTATGTTGAAAAAACATTACAGAAAAGTCGAATATAAATTGAAGAAGGAATTTATGAGAAAAAAATTTATTGTGAAAAAGCATGTATACGCTTGTTCCTTTATGTATCTAAGTCACATGACAAATTATAATTGTAAGGAATAATTGAGTTAAAATTAACTAAGAACTTAAGAATTTTGTAGTTCTTTTCTACAGTTGAAAAACATGCTTTAATTTCGTCATTAATGTATTATTATGGAATTGAAAGAATTAACAACAACTATAAAAATAAATTTTAATAAAATATATTGTATACAATTGTATATCGTATGTAGATGTACGTATGCAAATTGTAAATTCACTTAAACTGCTGCATATTGTATGAAAATTAAATAAATTTACAAACTTTTACATACACATTTAGTCGAATATTTGCATAATAATACAATTTTGTTAAGATTGTTAACTGAATATAAATGAAATGAGGAGCGAATTAGTGAAATAGACACAAATTATGTATACATTTATATACGTATGTATAAATATTTTTCCTTTAAATTTTTATGTATAGACCCTTTGGTATATTATACTACAAAACTCTTTTAGTCTTTTATAATATATAAATCGTTGGAAAAGAGGTTCAGTATATTTCGTGTGTATATGTGATGATTTTTCTCCTAAATGAAAAAATATAATAAGCACTTGTTGATTTATGTAATAAAAATCGATTCGAATAGGTGCACAATGAATTTTTCTTTAACATACACAGTTTTTCATCTCGCTCTTTTTCCATGTTATTGTGTATGTTCTGCACTATTCCGTCAATATCTATCAACTGATTTAACGTTGGAAAATGTATACGACTCGTTAAGCTTTCATTTTGCTTCATTGGCCATGTAATTCAAAATCTGTAATATTCTTGCTGCTGGAAGCCCGTCCACACACAATAGGTATATATAAAAGAAAAATTATTAAATTCGAGAAAGGTTGATTAAGAAGTTTTCCAGTGTGCACGAAAAAGAAAAATATACACAATAAATATAGAAAAAAGAGAGAAAGATTGATGATGGGAAATAATACAGATTGTAGAAATATTGTTTGAAAACAATTATGAATTTTAAATCGCATTTAAAATGTGAAACGAAATATTTAAATTAAATTGAAGTAAATCAGATATATTTATATGAATTAAGTACAATATTCCATTTTTAGACAAAATTAAATTATTGATTTGTAAAATACTGACGTAGGTAGATAATTTCCGATACAAAAATGAAAAAACTGTGATAATTAAAAATAGAAATGTTGACATTTTTATTGGATATTCTAATCATACATTGTTAAAATCATATTGTAGGTAAATTAATTAATTCCAAAAATAAACATTTTAACATCTAATACAAATAAACTGAAAGCTCCCTCCTGATGTCTGATGTAAAAACTTTATCAAGTATTTATATTTGTTTATAGTTTGTAAGACTCACCAATTTTTCACAATTTATAATGCAGGTGCAATCAATATTTAGCACATAAATTTATAATTAAATCAAGTATCAACATAGCCACTTCCTACTTATACATAATTTAACTTTGCTTTTTTTTAACATAGTTTAATTATAAATCAATAAAATCTTACCTACTTACGTATTCATTAAGGGTGCGAAATACTTCAAGTTCTAATTTAATTTGAAACCGAAAAAAAGTTTCGAAATGTCAATTGGTTGAGCTTTTTTATTCAAAAAAAATCTACCAACGTAAAGTTAATTAAACAACCAACCCCCTCATTTCATAAACTGTTTTCACTAACGCACCACCACCATCAGCCTTCTTCATTGGTGGTGTAGGGTTTTGGTGAAAGGGTTTTGTACGTAAACATTTATTTTATAAGGGAATAATTGCTTGTATTCATATATTGATTAGTTGTTTAAATGAATAAAATGGGAACTAATTAATCCGCTTTAATAACATAACTTTAGCGTCATATAATACATACATATGTATATGTATGTATATTGTATACACATTTATGTACATATTTACGTATATACTCATATATATTATGTACTCGTACATATAATATGACATAAGTATATAATACCTACTTATATTTGCACAAATTTGTAATGTGTGAAATCGTAAAAAATAGCATAAAAAAAATTTTTTTATTAAAATGAAAAAATTTTTCGAGAATATCTCACTTATTATATCACATACTCGTATAACAGTACCCAATATCTAAAAATTTGATTAGATCCTATGAGGCGCCGTTTGGATTAAAATACAATTTGTTTTGTGATTGAAGTTTTCTGGAATGTTCTCATGCAATGTTCCTGAGAAACAGTTAAAAATGACAAATTAGTAGCAACTTCTACTTTTTGAGAAAAAATGAAAAATTCCAAATACAAACTTTGTGGCATGTGCTGATAAATTTATAGAGGCATGCCAGGACGTTCAAGTTTTTAATCAAAAACGAGATCAAAAACATACGTATATACGTACTTTTAATTATAAAACAGTTTCAATCACAAAACTGATCAATTTTGAATCATAACATGAACTTTCACTCAGGGAACCAACAAATTGTATTTGGCGCAAAATGGCGCCTTATAAGAAACTTTAAAATTGGGCTATTTTTGTTTCAGAAGAAAACGTTTTTAACTTTTTACTACAAAGTCATGCAATCAAATAAATAAATATGGATTTAAATTGTAAAATAAATTATAATATTATATAATAATACCTAATATAGTGTCAAAGTTATTTCTGAATCAATTTTAGTGGTAATGTAATTTCTGAAAATTTAGTTATGATTTAAAATTACATTGAATTAATAGTCAGTGATATAATTATTATTTTATAATTAAAATAGATATTATTTCATTGCGTCATTTGTTCAATGGCATTTTAGTTATAGATGACAAAATTGCGTGTATTTTTGAATTATTTTCGCTGAGAGATTTTCTCTATTTATTATAGATTGGAAAATTTATTAACATTAAAATTAATCTCATTGACAAATTATACTACAAAGTATAATATACAAGAATAATGATTTATATTTATACATATTTGAAAACATTAATTTACAATAAAAGGTAAATAGCTCTAGGTATTATAACATTAAGTATTGTTATACCTACATACATATGTATTATACTTACATATATTAGAAACTTTGTTCCAATTCAATTGTATTTTATACATTTCAATAAATGTATTTATTATTAAGCATAATAAGTTTTTAATGGTCGTCAAAAAACTTTCAACTCAAGCAGTCTAATTATTTAATTTAAAAAATAATCTCATTTACATCACTCCTAAACCAATATTAAAATGATCTCTAATATAACTCGCACAAATATTTAAATTAAATATTCAAATCGGCAGAAAATTCCATAAAATATTTATAAATATTCAGAAAATATTAAAACAATTAATTTTAAAGCTTGAGCATTTAATATTGACTGGAATACAGATTAAGTGTAATTTAAAAGTTTATAAAGTATGTACAGTGTTGGTTCTTATTTGTGTATCGATAGTTGGGAACAATTTCAAAAAATCATTTTTTCAGTTATTAATTTTACAAGTTAATAAACTGAGCTAATATGTAACAGGTTAAAATAAATACGAGGATACGTTATTACAACAATATTGACATAATATATACATATATAGGTATGTATACGTATACATAGACAATTTTTTATCATACGAGTATAATATACCTACATAATAAATTTAAATGAAATATATGTCAGCACTGTTTTGCACGATTTATTCTACAATAATGATTTATAATACAAATCACAATTCACACATACGAGTACACATACAGTACCAATGTTTAGTTTGACTCGAAAACAATTTTTCTTTCATCTATTATTATATCTCTATACATACAAGTATATGTACATATATTAGAGTGTATATCGTGTGACGTATGCACATCTATGTATAGTGTATTAATACAGTTAAATTGATTTATACCTTTATAATGACGTAAATATTTCACAAAATAATAATACTTTCCCTAGATTTAATAATAATTAATATTAAATACAAATATACTCATAATATGTAATAATCAATCGATATCGAATCGTAAATAATATTTTGATGATTATTGTTGGTATTTTATTATTAAATTTTCTTACATATGTATAATTTCCATTAGTGTATTATTGTTTACATTCATGTTATTATTGTTATTGGTTATATTACTTTAATGATGACATGTATAATAATAATAATACACAAATATTTACTGATTTGCTTATGATTTTACTACAAAGTACATGATTTTCTTGAAAGTAGGACAATTTTTCAGCCAGATAATGCAAAAAATACGTTAAACACATTTAACATCCCTTATATTATTGTGTAGTTAATTAGCTAAAGGAAAGAGGAATTAATTTTTTGCAAATTTCTTGTAAGAAATAAGTTGTAGATTAATTCTCATACTCAGACTTTCCACACTGACACAGAATAAATTTAAATAATTTCGTTGATTTTTTTTCGCTTTGCAAGTATTTAAATTTTCTTCTGGCATCATCATCGCCCAACCCAAAAAAATTCAATTTTGATGATATACCATATTAAATAAAAGGAATTTCGTTACTAACTATACATTGCATTTCCTTTCCCCTTTAAATATTAATAATTTCCCGAGGGGTTAACCACTTGCAAAAATTGTGTACACTTAAATATATATTTACTAAATATTAATTATATTTACTACATTTTTAACATATTTACTACATTTACTGGACATTTACAGTTATTAAATTTAGTAAATATCTGTAAATATCTGCAAAATTTACTGAATATCTACCGCATTTACTATATTTACTATATTTACTGAATATTTTCCATATTTCCAAAATATTTATGCATTTACTAAATTAATGTTTTTTATATTAGAAAGAGAAAAAGATATAAAATTTAAAAAATTTTAAACAATATTTTTTTTTGAAAGTAATTAAAATAAAAGTTTTTTACTGTTCTTTAAGAAAATTTACTAAATATTTGTAATATTTTCTTAATATTTACAATATTTACTACATATTTATAAAATTTTCTTTATATTTACCTCGATATTTACAAAATTTACTGAATATTTATTCATTTGCTCGATATTTATCATATTTACCAAATAGTAAATATATTTACAAATTTATTTACAAAATTTACTATATTTTCTTTTATATGTACACCATATTTACCAAGTGATCAACCCCTCGTAATTTCCTTATATAAAATTCAAGATCTCATCTAAATTCTTTCTTCCTTCATTTTCAGTTACAATATTCTGTCTCCTTTTCATCTCTTCGTCGACTGTCCCCATTTTTAGTGCCTCTATATCTTTTTCTTCTCACACAATTTAGTAAAGTGATAAATACGTTATAATAGCAAAACATAATTTGATTTTGATGAGGTATAGTGATGGTGGTTATAAGGGATGGAATGCCAAAAAAAATACGCAAGAAACTTTTCCCATTTTAATATTTACTTTTTTAAACTTTTTTTTGTGGGCGACCATTTGTCTTAGTCAGAATTATAAATTTTCTTTTTGGCAAATTAAACCTAAATTGGACAATCGACTGATGGTTCAAGAAAAGAAAAAAACGAACGCTGAATCGTTTGCGGATTTAATTATATAAAATCGAAAGACAACTTTTTTGGCAACAATGCAAATTTTAAGCTTGAAAATTAGTGCCACAACATAAATGAGATTAAATTACCAAAAGCACGTCAAGCACCAAGTTTGACATATTCGTGTGTAAAGCTAACCAACTCAGGTTAATTACAAAGTACAAAAGTTGCCCCCAACTATAATAATGTTAAATTACGTTCCATTAAACACCGCCCCCCTTTATATACGTAAACACACACAGAGATAAAGAAACAAAATTACCTGAAATTGTTTTATTTATCCATGAATAGAGTTTGTTCAACTTTTTACCACACACTGTTAAAATTAAACTTATCTTTGTGTGTAATTTTGTTTTTGGAAATAGGTTTTGTTCAGGAGGAAAAGTTAAGATAAAAACTATTTTGAAAAGTTACCGTCGTCGTACACGCTTCTGAAACTGGACAGAATGTTGTTGTGCGCTAGTTTGAATTGTTTTTCAGGCCGGCGACCAACAGCGGCGGCTGAAACGACGTCGGCGGCAACGATACATTTAAACGGACTTTCTGCAACAACGAACGCTGTAAGGTACGGTATACACATATAGTGTGCTGCTGTGTGGTGCCTTTTCGCGACTATGCGCGGCATCTATAGCTTGGCTGGCGACTAATGACGATTCAAACGATCGTCATACACCCCCAAACTTCCAACTACTGATTGGAAACACATGAATATGTAACGCAATTATCTCGTTCTCTACTTACCAAACTACGAATAGATGATGAGATGTGTCTTTCATGAGAGCTTTTTTAATCGGTGAAATTCTAATGAATAAATCAAAACTGTTTCGTGGAAACACCTCTATCAAAATTTCAAAAAGTATGCAAAGGACGACTGTTATTTATTTAAAAGTTGTAAGGATCACGTTGGATAATTTAAGAGGTTATTTCAGTAGGAAATTTTAATAGGAGTGGATTTTCAGACGTTTAAATTTTTTAAATTTTGACTTGTGATTTTGATCGAAATTAAGATCGAAATAAACGGAAATGTTATATTTAAAAAGTTAGCACGTCGCGTTTGACGTCATATATTCTGTCACTAACATTATATTTTTAAAAAGGTATCCGCAAGAAAAGTGACAGAAAGTTATAAAAATAGCAAGATGAAGTTTTTTTGGAAATTTAATACAATTTTTATTACAAAAAGTTTATTTACAATATATCTTTTATTAAATTTCAATAATTCTTTAAGAAAACACTGAATATGTTTGCCCTAAATTCGTTTTATTGAAACAAAAATATGTGGATCGATTTTAAAGCTTTACAAATGAGTGTTTGTAATATATAATTTTGAACAATTAGGGGAATTATTAATTAATACGACTAAATGGATTAGTTTTGCATAATTACAGAGAAATTAATACATTATAAATTTAGTACCCACCATTTACTGTAATTCAATTTAATTGAAGAAATTACATGGATTATATATTATTGAATTTATTATTATAAAATATAAACCATGTGGTTTATAGAATCTGATTTGTCGTATATATAGATTAAAGAAAATGAATACTTCAAATACACATGTACTCGTATTTTTAATAATTTATAATTTAATTTCATGCATCATTACTTTAATATAATGCATGGCGTTACAAAACTGAAAAATATATAGAAAATGGAATATGTCTGCAAAAGAATAAATTATTTTCCAATTTTTTAATGTACGTTTTTCCCACTTATTTGAAATTTAACAAAGTTGTGCGTAATGAATTTAAAAAATTTCAAGTACATATTAACAATTTAAAACAAATTCATAACATAATAAAGATCCATTGTCAGTAAAATAGAACCAACTTATTGCTGGAAAAATGACCATACCAACATTTCATTTATGTTTTACTACCTTTTAAAGAAAAATAAAATCTTAGGATTAGCCACTGTAGGTATATGTTTCTTCTAAAATTTATTACAACATAATAAACGTTTCGAGTTATTATAAATTATATTTTCATATACACATCAGTTCCAGTAGCACCCCTAACTAAACTATTTAATGAATCGTAAATTTTAGTGGATGCTAAAGTTACTTTAACTTTTCAAATTAAATATAATTTCAAACATCTGAGCAAAGTGGAACTTGCTGCATTTTTACATTTACTGGCCAAACAATATGAAATTCTTGAAAAAACATTAAAAAATATTTCTGATATAGTAAAACCATAAATTTAGATCAAATATTACATCAAAATTTTGTTTTACGATTGAACATTAAAACTGTATCGATTTTCAAATAAAAAAAAGGTAGTTCATGTAAAAATTTCATTCGATATCAAATAATCCGTTTTAAGAATTTTTAAATAAAAATTGTTGATAATAATTTGGAGATTGCAGGTTTAACAATCGATTTTTATAAAATTACTTTCAAAGTAGTTACGAATGCAGTTCAACATCAATAACAATCGTAATCGTATAGTGTAATTTACGCTATTTCTCCAATCTCAATAAATCATCATAGAATGCATTCGTATCTTTGAACATACTTTATTTCCTATACATATACATCCTACTTTTGCCCATCACAAAAACTATTAAATGATAATAATCGTGGTAACTAAAACGCATTCTATGGTGTTATAGCTATAGTAAATGGTGACAATCCACTAATCATCTGTGTCGTCCCAAATTAGCCTATCTCTCGCATAAACAAGTCAGTGCCGGTATCATGGAATACCGGCTGTTCTACTGATAATTGATACATATGAAATGGGTTTCTAACTCGCTTCTGATGCTGCCTGTTATACCACCACCACCATCGCCGCCACCTACACCGTTGATACCCGCCCTTATATACCCATTATGTATGTGATGTAGTTTGCATTGCCGGTTTAATATGCAAAATTTATAATAAGGCCATTCATGTACACACAACAAAACAATAACACGCTTAAGTACGTTCATATTATTAGGTATATATTTATAAATTAAATGGAATATGTAATTACACTCTAAGCTGGAAAATTAAAAATCGATCTTCTTAAATTTGAACTAAGGAAAAAGTGGTTTAAACTTTTCAGGTGATCAATTCTGAAAATCTCGTCGAATCCCATCTCTTAACAATTTTAAGAAGCAATTTTTGAAATCCACAAAATGACTATGATATTTTAGTTGCGTGAATTTGGCTTTTATTTCCAAACCAATTCGTATATCATATAGTTTTTCACTTGCCATGAAATTTTCTTAGTGGTTAATGGTAAGGAGTGTAAGGACTTGTTAAAATAAAAGATACATTCTAATAAATTCAAACAATATGCTAAAATGTATTTGTTTTAAAAGTAAAGTTAAAATGGAGATTTTCATTAAATATTGAAAAGTTTTCCCAGGAAGTTACTGTGTTATATTGTTATGTATTTTCATTTTCCATTCAATGTTGTACATATATACATATATAAATTATTTGTACTTTGGTTAGCAGTGAAAAGAGTCTTAAATTTAATTAAATCCATAAGTTATTCAACAAACAAACCTTAAATCTCTTGTAATGAATTTTCCATCAGTTAGGATACCACTACATTATTATTAATATAAAATACACCACCTAAATTGAAGACGACAACACTAAAGATATATAAAGATACATATATACATTCTGGAACAATTACGTCGTTGCCTTTGTCACGCTGGATGAATTTGTTCTTATGGACTAAGATTTTCACTATCAGATAATTCAGTTATTTCTTCACAACATACAACTTTTTTATCTTTTTTTGAATCGTTTCTTAAATAATTATGCAACGTGACAAATATAAAACTACTGATTACATTTTCGCAAGAAAATTTTGTTGGTAAAGTAATTTTCCAAGTAAACGTCTGTTTAGATTTTAATGAAAATCTTTAAAAACAGTCAACCATCAACATCACTTAATTTCACCCTATTATTCTATTAGTAAATTCTCCCCTTTTTGCACTTCGTATTCAATTCACGTTCTTCCACTAAAAGTGTTGTGTCTTCTTAAACACTTTTGTTAGCTGAAACTGTGTTTACTTGAGATGGCAGTGTTTTTACCTACTATTAGTTTAAACGCCATATATTTAATGCAAGTCACAAGTGGCCAAAAAATGTTAATAATGTTATAAAAAAGATTATAAATTTACTAAATAGAGTTCCATTGTATATTGTGCGTTAGACTTGAATGGCCATCGCTGACCTGGTCGAAGTTTCGTAATTGCTTCTAGGCAATGAAAACAGGGGGTGGATACTGAATAGATAGAGGGTTGACCACCTATATAAGGGAATGGCAATCTGTCGATGATGTTACCCTCTGGACATCAATCAGATAAAGAGCTCTCCACCTGTCAATGGCCAGGACCAGTTCGAGTATAATGGTGAAATCATCCCGAGTGCTTCAAAAACTACCTTTTACTATAATAATATCGTTCATTTTTCATGGAAGTATTATAAAGAACAAAAAAAAAACAGGCAAATTAAGTAAATGACTAAATCCTATATACTATCGAATAAATATGCTGATTAAGTAGAAAACGCAAAAAAAAATTATAAAGTTTCGTGTTTATATAAATTTAGTTTCTTTAGAAAGGTTTAAGGGTTTTTTTATTAGCGAATTCGATTTTTCTTCATATATATACAGAGTGTATTCGAGAAGCAATATAGGAGTATTATACATATAACAGGTATATGTATTTATTCTTGTACATGGAATTTTTACGACATTATACATATTTAATTATTTACAAAACATTTTTTAGTAGGTACAATTATCGTTTTTGTTTTTTATTATATGATATTCGGATTGACTTGAAACGCTTTGACTTTCAATAGAAGTCACATTTACACAGCTAAAATATTCCGGTAATATGTGTATTTTATTTGTATTTTAATGGTTATTGATTCATATAGTAAAACAAGAATTTTTTGCATTGAAATTATTCATTGTATGTATGTACATTGTACAAAATGTATTACAAAACGAATTTCAAATCCAGTTGACAATTCAACTGAAATGCGTTTTCGACGAATCAAATTCAAAAAAATAGATCACGTGAAAGCCGACCACTCAGCGAGACTTTCAGCTGAAAACGAATAGACTCATTATATTGTACACATCCTGTATCTTATTTCTAGCCATTGTAATAAAATACCCAATGTCAAGAGTTAGTTTAACTCGTATAAATCTTGTTATAGAGCTGTGGTGTTTTAGTTTAAATTCACGATTAACGGATTTGACTATACAGAGTATATGTAGGAAGTTCCGATTAAATACTGTTATATACAAGAAGTAAGACTGCATATCTATCTAAACACAGTGCGAAGAGAGTATGAGACTGCTGTTGGATGAATGGACCGACTGGGATGGATGGTAAATGTTTCTTCTTCTCACAACTTTTATGCTAATGCATTTTACTCTACAAGTAATCTATTTTCTCAGCGCCAAGAAAGATTTTCTACTTAATTTATAAGCATTAAATACAACTAAAAGGAATTTCCAGGGGTTTAAAAGGGAAACTTTAGTTTAGTTGGGGCAATTTTTCAATTAGAAACAAGAGAACGATCCAGTAATTGAACAATTAGCCTAGCAAAGTGCACTGTTTTTTAAACAAGTTTTTATACTCGTATAATACATGTATAAATGACAATACGAGTATTATATAGAAATAATATTTATAAAAAAACTGAATGCGCACTGAAGTCTGTCTGATGAGCCAAAAGGGACTTTAACCGAACTTTGTATCTCGCTGAAATACACGCTGAACGAATTTATTATCCCTTTTAGTAATAGATTCAATCTAAACTTATACAAGAACTTTGTCTCGAATTAAATAACTTTCACACAGAGAATTCCCGACCAAAAGATAGAAATGTATATACGTACTTATATACACATATACAACACAGTTATATTATTTTAACAGGGAAAAGAAACTCTTGAAAGAAATAAAAACTAATCAAAATATATCTATAAAAGGATGCAGTTAAAATAATTCAAGTAAATGAAATTGTAAATTTTATTAAAAGTAAAACAAAGACGGATTATAAGATCAGCATGAGAAAATGGTTTAAATTAAACTTTCCTCTTTCCTTTTGTATATTACTGTAAAACTTTTTCAAAATAATTTACCACACTTCAATAAGAACGTTACAACGTTGCGTTAAAATAAACGTATAACTTTACGTAGATAAAATCTGATTACTCGTATTTATTATAAACTTGATACGATTTTGGCACGCTCCTTTTTGCATAGCAGAATATTATATTAAGTTTAGCTTTTAGAAACTCTACATAGTGTGCATAGAGGATTTAGTTTGAGTAAACTTTTCGTATCTAACAAGGTAACAACTAAATTATACTGTCCAGTTGTTTAAACTTTCAATAAACTTTATTCAGATTTGTTAAATATTTAACTAGACGAGAGTAAAGTGTTTAAAATTCGCCATGTGACTACATCTATTTACCAATAGCTGCATTAAGGCACAACTTATACACGAGAAAATTCTAAAAATTTAGCACGGTTCTACGGTGCATTTAAATACCCGGTCGGTACGCCCGACAAAAATTCCAGATAATTATATAAATTTCGAATTACAGATAGGTAATATTCATCAAAAACTATAAAAATAATTTGAATTAAGATGCTTAAAAAGTAAAAACCAACATTAGTACGCTGATATCTATGTATGTTTTGTTTTTTATAATAAAGATGTAATCTTTTTATATTTATATAAACAAATTATACAAAGAAATCGATCGAATTTTTCTGATAACTCAAATTAGCGAAATTCCATTATTTAAATATTAAATAAATTTATTTAAATAAATCATTTCTTCATTGTTAGTATTATAAATAACTTCAATTTTTCTACGAAATTAAAAAAAGTTGTTTATCTCAGATTATATTATTACTAGTGAAAAAAATATTTATTTTTTCATATTTGTGATCGCTTTTACTTTTAATATTAAAAGTTAATAAGTGAAGTGGATGAACATATGTAATTCAAAAATACGATACACATTAAATTTTAAATTATTAGTGTTTGTGAAAAAATTAAAACCAATCAAATTAATTTAAGGTATGTATTAGTTTAATACATTACACTTCATTTTTTCTGTTAATTAAGATATCGACTTTAAACAATTTGTTCATTCATCATTTAATAATAACTTAAAATTTAAATATTTTACGATTACTTATGTATTTCCACTTCGCACCACTCATTTCAAGTCGTGTTGGGCTGTTGGGAGAAATCCGAACCGACCGGTCTAAGCAAATAATCCGTGAAATCTTAATATCTTTATTTTTTATAACCTAAGTTCCTTAAGTTATAAACAAAAATACTGGAACCATTTACTTTAAAATGGTTATTGAAAACTTTGGAACACCTGATCCAGGTTCTCCCAACAACCAAGACGAGTTAAGTACTCCGTCTCCAAACACCATCCAAGTACAACATAACGATACAGATACTGAAGATGAAGAAAACATGTACAACGGATACGAACCATTACCAACAAACGATACGGGAATAAATGATGTAGACTCAGATGATTCCATAAGTCCTGCCGATAATTCAGAAGAAACCAGCACACCTACTAGTGATTTACCTCCGATAGTTCCGATAGAAAACGATTTAGTGAAAGAAGTATGGAGCGCTCCTGCCCCAAAAGAAGTTGATATTGAAATGGATGCAAATCGTGTACAACAAGTTAAACAAGTAATGCAAAATATTGTATTGCCATCCACTTCTATTCCGGAATGGGCGACCAGTATACCAGAGGATGAATGGAAACAACAGTTAATGGAAAGACTAAGAAATTTGAATGGAAAATAAATATTTTTAACTTCTCAATAAATGAATTTATTAATTAATTGATACAAATAGAAACAATTTTCATTTCATATTATGTATATTATATTAAATTATTTACAATATGTTTATATTATTTCTTTTAAACTAAATATTATTTACAACAATAAACTTATAAAAACTAAAAAGTTGCCATTTACTACATTTTATTGTCTGTAAAACTTGTGTAAAATAAAGTAATGGAGTGTTAAAGGGTATTGAAAATGTACCCGTTTAAGAACTCAATCAATCGATATATACAAAATAACATTAATAAAATTCTTAATAAACTATAACATCACAAATAAAAAAAATGTTTGTGAAAAGCATATTCTTCACTGGCCCTACATACACACACATACTCCAACCAATTTACATTCGTTAAATAAGTACATGACATATAGTTCTATCAAATCTATATATATTTTGAATAACTAGTTATACGTATATTTATTAATTATCATTGCATCTATCCCAGCAACGCCTTATTACTAGTTTTTTGTAATTTTATGCAATAAAAAGTATTGCTTTTAGAGATTTATAATAAAATTTGATGAGTGTTATGAGTATTTTGTGCAAATTAATTAACTAACATGGAAGAAACCATCAGAATTACTTTATTATCAAAATTTTGGATGGAATTTTAGCTGTAACAATTCTTTACGCATCTATATTTTTTTTTATAAAAAAACTAACAGAAATATAAAATTTATAAAAGCAAAAATGATATATCTATAATTCTATATAATATTGACTAGATTTGTTGGTAGTACAAAACGAGAATTAAATAATTTTTCAATAACTACTATTTTTAATTTTTCTTATCACATTTTTAAGTACATTTTCCAATATGCGCGTTGTTGGCTGCATATTTCTTCAACTAATTTTTAAATTTTAAAAACTCTAACACCTACACAACTTACACGAATTTTGATTGATTTTCTTTCGTTACAAATCTGTATTACTGGAATTTAAAAAATATTTAATTTTAACAACCAACAATCCTGAAACCAGAACGACTCAATTTAAAATGATTTACATTTACGTTTTACTAGTTAATTGCCAACGTTGAGTTTCTAAATTCGTATTACATCTTTCAACAGTAATCCCCCTTGTATCCGTATACCTAGAATCCAAACAAACGGCATATCTAGAATGCCTTAACAAACCGCCAGGTTCAATAAAATGCCATTTTTGATTTTCTGAACCATCGCAAATGCGCATTACAACTTGCATAACATTTTTAACGAAATTCACTAATGTTAAACATAAATCATGGTGTTTTATTAGACCACCACTCGTTAAACTCCACTCTTGATTACCGCCAGTATGATGACATTGATATAATGCAACAACACCATCTATTAGATGACCCATTGTGTCTAAACAGAATGCACCCTGACGCAATTCGCCTATTTTCGAAGTTGTGGCATGAGGAATTTGTAATTCTGGGTAAACATTCTTCAAATACCATTTGAATGGTTTGCAGTGAAGTCTTTCACGTAATTCAACACGTTCACTTATACTGACAACAAATGAACAATATTAAATAAACCAGAAAATACATATAATAGAAAAATTGCACATACTCGCCAAACGGAATATTTTTCGCTAACGGTACAGAAGCGTAATAGAAATTTTTATATTCATCCATCCATACTTCAGCTGCTCTTCGTGTATTTCTAGCAAAAACATTACCACTTCCGCCCGGGAACGTATAGGGATGGCGTTTACGAAACACGTGACCCACCTACAAACATCACGGAAAATATTAAATACGGTCCTGCATGTTTCTAATCCATTCAACACACCCTACTGCATGGAATTATCTCTAAACTGCCACCGCATTGCCATATTCTGAATGAAATTTCGAGATTTTCACCACCCCATACGTCCATTTTCATGTCATATTTGCCCATTTTCTCAAAATACGCTTTATCGATGACGAATAAACCACCAGCAATCATTGGTGTACGTATTGCCTACGAAATTATGCATAGAATTATTATTTTTATGTGATATTTATGATAAAAATTCGAATATACTTGTGTTGGATCGCGTTGACGTGACTCCCTTTCAGCATAACTTAAATATTCCCATTTAAATACTAAATTCCAATCAAATCCACCACGTAAATCGGCAGATGCTCCAATATATTGAAATGTGTCCATACTGATAACATCAATTACTGGACATACCACTCTAGTGGGATCCTAAAAAAAATTTATAAAAAACCAAACATGAGGAAATATTTAAAAGCCACGGCCAATCCAGAAATGTCTCTGATGTTACCACATTCTCTCTCAACAAAATTTACACGTCCAACAAATTAAATTCAATTACATCCAATATAAATATACTGCATCAACTTATAAAACATGCAATTACTTATTGAAGAAACTAGCAATTACATATAAAATTTTAAACACGTTCTCAAGGCAAAAAAGAAATCATCACTTTCAAATTTTTTTACGTAGGTACATATATTTTCAGTTAATCGAAAAAAAAATAACCAACTTACATCGGCGACACGTTCAAGTAATGGTTCTAACCAATTTGCATTACATTCACAGTGACTGTCTAAAAATGTTAACACATTTGCTTGTGCAGCATCTGCACCTTTAACACGGCTACGCATCAGTCCTTCACGTTTATCATTTCTGATAACACGTACTTTTTGGATTTTGGATAATTCTTCACCATCGGCAGCTAAAATGAGTAGAAAAACCTAGTTAATCACTATTTTGCAATAATTAAATGGAATAAATCATTATATCTACGTAAACATGCAATAACATTTCATTGTAATTAAAATTAATTGACCAAGTTTTTATGTTAATAAATTATTTATTCAAGATGTATAGCTATGAAAGCGTATAATATTTGGCTCTAGTTGGTAAATTTAATCATGTGTGTAGTATAATTTTAATTAGTAGTTTCACTCCTCCACAAATAGACATACTTTTTTAATTTATGGTGAATGTTGTTAATTTTTATCTTGTTTATAATCTTTTATTAATTATAAATAAATTAACTTACGATTATCGCTAAAATCATCCACTAAAATGATTTCCTTTATTAAATGTTCCGGACTACGATTCAATACACTGTAAAAACAAAATGAACAAAGTTGTAATACAATACAGATAATAAAAATAATGAATAATAAAAAAATAATGTACGTATAAAGATATTTTAGACGGTTATATTCTCACATAATAGAATTATAATTTATGACCGGTAATTAAAGTTTTAGAAATGCAGCAGAATTACTAAATAAAAGTCGTAAAATTATTAGCATGAATGGAAATTTAATTCCTTAATTTTGATTGCAGTTATTTAATGATTTATAAAAGGATTTTTTGTTCTGTTTCATATTCAGGATATTTCTCAATAAAGATCATAAAAATTATGGAATTTTCTCATAAATATTGATCCTTAAGTTAAGAAATATCCTGGAAAAGAATAATTTAATTAAAATTTCATATTTAATAATTAATTGTCAAAATGAAATTAAAAACATTTATCTAATCTTCATATCTATGCATCAAGAAGAATGAAGAAGAAATCTTAATAGAGTTTCTAGTCACTTTTAATTAGTGTCATTTGGTTGCTAAAAATTTGACAATGCATTACATCATCAATTCAAATCTAAACACAAGGAAATTGTATAATTTTAATTTTTAAATCAATTTCTTAAACGATTAGGAAATTATCAATTATTTTTTATAAATAATTTATCCAGTTTATTCGTATTTTAAATAAATTGAAGGTAATTAATGTCGCAATGTTAAACTGATATTGAATTGTTAATTTCTTTTGTCTTTCTTTGTAATAACTTTAAAAAAAAGTTATTGTTTTTTTGCGTTCTTAGTAATCATCACCAATTACAATTAGATGAATAACAAGAATGATTACAAGGAGAAAAATCTACATTTTCCAAAAAGAACACATTATTAAATGATATAAACTTAACAGTATGTTAATAATATATTAACAGTTACATTTTATTTCAACCAATATGAACATATAAATTAACATGTAAATTAAATAGAAATTTATTTATTTACTCACCTAACCACCGTTCTCAATAAAGTAGATCGTGCCTCATTATGAAATGTAATTATAACACTTGTGGCAGGCAAATCTGTTCGCCATCTTTTTCTTTTACACCTGAAAAATTCCATAAACATTAAATAAAATTGTTATATATCGCATTTTAAACAAGATTGTAATAAAATTGTAACCTTGAACCTGCTCTAATTTCACTTTCGCCGGAACTATACCCGGAAATAATAACATTTTTAAAAGAATCCAAATTAGAAAGTAAAAACAAAAACAAGGTGATGGGGAAAAATTGCTCTGTTACTTTATATTTTTTATTAATAACGTTCCTTTACTATTTATGTTATATTTTTTTGTAGTTAATTTCACTTTCTACATGTATTGTATATCTGTTATTAAATTGTTAATGTTCATTTAATATTAATTAGCATTGAAGACAACAGATGTAAATTAAGACATAAGAATAAAACCATTTGTTTCAATAAATTGCTAGAAAACATTGAATTATTTGTATAAATTGTAAATTTTCTATTCATATATGACCATAAAATTGCAAATAATGAATTTACCTTTATGTATAAGATAAAAGCAGTATCGTAAGATAAATTGACCAATGATATTTTATCGATCTCTATGTATATTGTCTTATTTTATTGTAATAATGGAAAAGTGAAAATTTCACATGCAAAAACGTGCATCATTAAATTTAAATCTAGTCAAGATAACAACTTAAAAGTAGCTGGATGAACTTTCATTAAAAAAATTTACTACCTACTGTATTGTTGTGCAATTTTTTAAATAAATCATCAGTCCTTAAAGCTATCAATTTAGTGTCTTCAGATCTATTTTCAACCGATTATTAAGTATTAGAACTGAAAACATGAAATCGCTTAAGACATATGTTAGCCTTGTACTTTTTCTCTTCTTTCGTTGCGCAAATTCTACAAATAACCTTTATTTTTATCAAAACCTCTTCACACAATAATAGTAATCCTTGTATATGTATACATAATTTTGTGATGTGTTTGACCAGTTTTAGATATTTAGGTTAATTATTTATACCTTTCTCTTTAATCTTCACTGTATCAGCAAATAAACTGCTATTATATGTCCGTAAAACATGCAACAAACAGATGATTTCCATTTTTTTTATTATTCTTAAAAAGGCTGAATTAAATCGTGAATGGGACAATATTAAAATTTAGACAAAAAATTTTGTTCTCATAGTTATACCCACACGAAAAAATACTTTCACAATTACATTATTTTAAACAGTTAAAATTACACAAATAAGGAACGATAAATACACAATTATATAACTGTGCTTTATTTCGTAAAGTGGATTCACTTATTATCATTTCTTTTTTTGTTATAAATTTGACGATGAATATTTCTCAAAAGACGGAATGTATAAAAAAATACTAGAATTATGTGTGAATTCATTATATTATATTGAAATATGGTTCAAAAATGAATTATGTATGTTTCTATTCCAGTTATCCGAGTATAATATTATTTCTGAATAATTAAAAGAATATTTTCAATCAGACTTCTACTCATATATTTAGTAATAAATGTTATTATTAATATTAAATAGTTGAAATGTCAATTTTATTGATATACCATTACCAAAATCAATTCGTATAAAAAGTGGGCTTGTATAAAACTTGGTTACCTTGTGGAATGATTGTCTCAACAAATTTGTTGTGGCAACTTCATAGCAACCATTATTTCAACCATTTGTTGAAACAATAGTTGCTAAGTAACCACAATATAAATTTTTATACAAGCCACCCTAGCAACAGCGTTAAAAAGTAACAATAATTTTACATTATATAAAAATACATTTTAATTCGTTTCTTGTAATCGTGCGCAACAATTTCATAAATCAATTAATAATGAAGAGATCTGATGAAACATAATAACAATAAAAATTCAATTAGGATTAGCTTAGCTATTAAATAAAACTAACATAGCATTTCTTGTATCCGGTATTTCTCGATTACTGGGCAAACTATCGCTCGCCTCTTGATTAAATCGATTCCTAATATATGGATCCTCGCCCTGTTTAACGCCATCCTTTGCCACATAAGCCGCTTCATCAAAGTAATTCCACGTTAAACGTCCATCAGATGAGGAGGTTGTTTCGAAACTTTTCAAAGCTAATGGAACACCAAGACCGCCGCCGCCGCCGCCGCCGCCTCCATTGCGTTGTTGTTCAATGACGACCGCATCAGCACCATTTTGTTCGTCACTTTTACTATTATATATAGGCGCCACTGCAACCGCCCCCGACACTCCTGTCGACAATCCAATACCTTCTTTCAGTCTTAAAGCTCGATTTTCAGTCTGCAAACAAAAACAAAAAAGAAATTCGATTATAGGGTCGAATAAATGCAGGAGTAAAATGTCATCTTAAGAATGTTAAATTGCAATACTCGTATATTATTGAAAGGATCAATCAAACTATTGAAAAAAGAAAAAAACTATAATATTGTGAACATAATTAAATTCGCATTGAATGTGACGGTTTCTTCATTTATTACATCATAAAATGTAAGAAAAATTATTCATCATTTGCCTTTCTCTCTATTTCAATAAACTTTATGTCCCGGATTTTAGTTTTCAGACAGAGAAAAAAAAATGCATTAGATAAATAATCAATTTATCATGCATATTCATTTAAAATAAACACAAAACCACCATTTTTTTATGAACAGTGAAAGGGATGCTCTCTTTTATAATACTGTGGCAATAAATCACATGTAATCTCTTAATTTACTTTTACTTCCTTGTTATTTATCGTGCAATATGCAATTTTCAAACTAGAATTTTATTCCTATAGGTCAATTTTATGGGTATATTATTTCGTTTCGTTATAGGTTTGCTAACCATTTAAACAAGTAACCTGTAAAATTGTTTTTCTTCACGGTTAATGAGGAAGTTGTTTTTAAAACGAATTCACGATACTGGACTAATTAAATTAGTAAATGGTATTAAGTGTCTTCGTTTATTTCCTATACTCTGTTCATTTTTGCTTGAAAGTTTTGCTGGTTGGTTAACTATCACGTGATCAACTTTTGGAAATTTTATATCATAGGATTTTGAAATTATAATTTGCTTCGTAATATTTTATTTCTTATTTCTTCACTGAATGATTTAAGTGTAAATCAAAATTTACCTTTTAGCAAATTTGAAAATCATTATAGAAATAAAGAAGATGGGCTATTTTTAGCTGTGTAAATGTGACTACTATTGAAAGTGAAAGCTTTTGTGGTCCTGTGGTCCATCCGAATAGCACATAAAAATTTTTTTTAATTATTTTATTGTAAAGTCGAATTTTTGGATAGATATAATAAAAAAAAACGAACCAAACGAAGAATATAACTTTATTTTATGAACAAAAAGTTTATATTTTTGGGAGCTCATAGGAACATATGTATATTCCCGTTATCTAACAAGTGTAAATTAAAAGTTGTTTAGTTAAAATAAACATAAATATAATTTTGATTGCTTAAGCACATTGTTCTATAAAGCATAAATATAATAGGAGTATAATATATGAAATAGTTTTAATCTGTATTTAAATAAAAAATTAATATGCATTTAATAATACTTGCACTTGTATTTTTTATTATTATTGTTAATGCAAGTTAAGTTTTAAACTGTGGCTATTTTATTACGGAAATAATTATTTGAGCACAATTAAATATAATCCAAATAATAAGTATAAGTTAATAGTAGAAAATGAAAGTAAATAATAAATATTTTCTGGCCTCATCAATCTTTTATGGTTTTTTACTATTCACTTACTCTCTTTTATGCGGTTTGATTTTTTCTTAATTTCTATATGTCTATTTATAATAGGAGGAAATTTTATTTCATAATAACAACAGTAACAATAAAAATTGGTATAATCGTTTTAGACAAAAACAATACATATGTATACTGCATTTTTCAAATAAAAACAGTTCAGTTAATTTTTTAAGTATTATTTGGATTTAATTGTAAAACTTTCAAGCCACTTTCTACAATATTATTATCATTGCCATAATAACATAAAGAAAATCTAAATGAAAATAAATTAATTTGAATAAAAAGTGAAAACTGCAACTAAATATTGTAAATGCAGTTTTATTAGTTTAAGCTTCAACTAACAAAGTACAAACACTATACATAAAACAGCCAAGTGTCTTATTAATTCTTTTTAAATGGAAAATTCACTTAAAAAATATATAAGTAATGTGTTATGAAGAAATGTTATGAAAGTATTAAAGAAAATAATGATTGAAAAAACAGATTACAATGTTAATAAATAACGTAGTGTTGTTGCATATAAACAGAGTAAAAATATCAATAAATATGTTATTTCCAATAAAATGAATTGCAGATGCATTCATAAGGATGAAGATATTGTTCTATTGTTAGTAAAATGTCATAACTATCCATCATGTTGATAAAGGACTATGAGGCGCCATTTAGGTAAAAATACATTTTGTTTTGTAATGTTTTGTGACATTTTGTTTTGGTCCAAATGGCGCCTCATAGAGGATAAAGTCGGATAAACGAAAATACAGACAAAATACTATAAGGAAAATACTTCAGTAAGACATTCAAGACTAATTAAATGCAATATAGTCATATAATAATGGAAATTCTTGTACAAAACTTGTACATTTAG
>SSSI01004119.1:0-22726 GCA_004796505.1 Oryzaephilus surinamensis | reverse complement strand
GATTTGTAAAATATGCAATTAAGACATTTTCACTATTCACTTTAACTTTGTGTTCTGAACATCACTTTTTGAAAATGCTATATTGTTGCTCATATCGAGCTTTAGATTTCGGTGGTAACAGGTCTGATATGTAACATTGGATGCAACTTCTTTTAAATTGGGCGGCGTCAATGATTCAATATCATCACTACTCTTCGTGTCCGACATTATTATTGTTAATAATATATATTTTTTGCGCCTCCGTCCGTATTTAGTCGTTTTGCAATCGCGAAAATCGTCTAGAAACTGCGTTTTTCCTGCCTAGGCAGGCAAAATGAAATCTAGTGCAATTTACGTTCCCACTGATTCAGAAAATGAATTGATTTGACAGATGTCAAATGTGTCAAGTGGAAATATTGTTTATTAAATTAATTTTTTTATTTAAATAATTATTGTCGGCGCAAAAAATATTGTGTTTTATGCGTCTAGAAACTCTTTTGCGAGTGTTCGTACGTTGAGGGCCTCGGCCTGCGGCCTCAGCCCTCAAAAAACTCACACTCGCAAAAGCTCAGTTTCTAGCCTTATAAAACAAATAACTATTCTTAAATGATTACGTAAAATGTATGTAGATATATAAATTTTCATTTGAACTATTCCATTATTTCGATTATATTTTCATTTTGATTGAAAGTTTATACTTGTACCAATTATGTAACGCTGTATTGGTATTTCAGGGTTCTATAAATAGATATTTTTTATGGAATACAAAAAGACTTATATTAAGTAACACTAGATTTATATGTAAAAAAATTTCCGTAGTAATTTCTAATAAAAATAAAAAGAAACCGTATGTCAATTTCCTGACGTACTTCCCACGAAAATTTTAAATTCCTTGTCAAAATATTATGTTAAAATTAACTTTATGCATCCCTCGACATTTTTCCAACAATATTCATAAACAATGATTTGAATGTCCAATATTTGTATTATTTTAATTCACAGCATCGTCAACTGTATATAATTAAACAAAATATAATATTTACATATTGGTATTTACTATTTTACAACGTTTTATACATACATATTCAAAATTAAATAGTCTTCAGGGTTACAAGATTCTTAGAAATATTTATTAGTAAACATTTTACAATAAATTCATGCTCATGTTAATTCAGAAATAAAATTCACATACACCTTCGAGTTATTTTGAAAGACCCGTTAATTAATTACGTAGATATATAATTGATCAAAATTTTACTATGTCTTTGACTAAATTTCTATACCTTTATGTTAGGAAAATGGAAATGTATAGATATAATGAATAATTCAAATTGGCTTCTATAGAAGCAATTTCCTTAAAGGAAAATTTATAAACGCTGATGTTTTCAAAACCACAATTCATATGTAGGTGAAACCCATTTCCTCTTCAGTAATCATTCATCGAGAGGATATTTATTATGAGTATAGTATAGTTGTCTAAGATCAAGATATGGATTCACAGTTCTATATATGTAATTTTTGCGAAATTTAACAGTCATTAACATTTTAATGGATAATCTTTTTCCTTTAATTTATTGTTGAACGAAACTTGATAACTATTAATTTCCGTATAAATATTTGTCATTGAAACCGTTATATTTATTGAATATTGGTAGTGTTTATTGAAATATTTTCAAAAATTTTAAATCTTTTCATAAAATATTGAGACATCTACATTCGGAGTATTGTAATAGAGAATCGATATGTTTACAACCTGCCTTCAATTAAATTAACGTTTTCTCATCTGGCAGAACAGATGGCAGAAGTTAATCGAATGGAAATTTTAAATTCAAAAAAACTTATTTTCACCTACACACAATTATTCGATAAAGTAAATATGTAATTTAAACTGGTAAGTAATTCCATCGAACTCCAGACAGAAATGTAAATACTACTAGAATAGTTCTTTCAACAAGCAATACTTGTCTTTCAAAGAACTAGTTTCTGATATAAATCTCAAATAGGTAATTATTATAATTCTTCTGTAAGAAGGAAAACAATCATAAATTTAATTGTTGATGATGTCAACTATTTACCATTATTATAATACGTTCTACATACACAAAACGACAATAAAATATTTTATTGTTATGTTGACTCTTTTTTTTACATAGTTATACATACATTGAATCCGGAGACACGCTTATTAGTTACATATTACATAATTAATAATGCGTTTCTCATTGAATTTTACGACTCACATATAAATGTTATAGAAAAATAAATAAATTTTGTGACTAACAATATGTGATTAGAAACTATTGATGATTAATGCAATTTTTTATACGAAATGTGCATATAAGAAAAATATTCCTTCTCGAATTCAAATAAATATTATTAGTTATTTCAAACTGAAAGATAAATCAATTTTATTAATAGTAGAAGAACCATTCGATCTAGAGCTGCTCTTTGACGAGTTGCCACCAGAAGAAGATTGTAAACTAATCGGACTTGGTGAAGAAAGTGTTGAAAAAGTACTCGTACTAGGTGTTAACTTCTTTTTGGGCAATAAAATATTATATTCTTGCGAATAACGTTTTATTGTTGGGGCAGTTTCATTAAAATCAATAGACATTGTTACCAGCTGTTGCAGAATTTTCTTGTTAGCATCTTGAAGTTGTCGAATTTCAAAATCACGCTAAAGAAACAACAATTTTAAAAAGAGAATTCCAAAAAATTTAAGGAAATGTACATTAAACCTATCAATTTTAAGTTTTTTCAATGGTTTTTCGAGTTTTTTCAATTGATGTTTAGTTCGTTGCAATTTCTCCTCTTTAGTTTCTTCTTGTTTAACAATCAATTGGCAATCTTCTCTTAATTTCTCAATGTCACTCGTCTGTACATCATGCAAGGATTTCAAATCATTTTGTTGGCATTTTAAGTCAGAAATTTGTTGTTTTAAAATTTTTAACTCATTCTTATGTTGTCTTAAAACATATGAGGAATCTTTCATTTCCTGTTCCAATTGTTGCTTTTCCAGCATTTTTTCATTTGAAACAGTTGCTAAACTCTGTTTGTACGCCATATTCGATAATTTCACCACTTTCAATGTATTTTCCATGGCAACAATTTCATTTTCAGCAATTTTGATTTTACTATCCAGTTCATCGCCCGTTTGTTGTAACATGAATTTTTCTTGTGCTTGTTGAATTTTATAATGTGTTATCGATAATTCCTCACCATCATCCCCTTTTCCAATGCTCATCAACACGATATGATATTTCTTCTTAAATTGTTCAATTTTGATTTGTCCCTTTGCCAAATCAGCTTTTAAACGGCCTTTTTCTTCGTCCAAATGACGACGTTTTGCTTGCAAAATCAATTTTGTACCTTCAATTTCTAATTGCCGTTCTCGCATAGCTTGTTCCAAATTCAATTCAACTTTTTGAATTGAAAATATATTTTTTTCAATATTTTTAATATTTTTCTCAATATTATTCACTTTTAAACGTATCAAATTCTCTTCAACCATCTTAATTTGGCACGATTCTTTAACCAGTTTTAATTGTTTTAAACTTTTTTCGTACACGTTTTTATCGAAATCAAATTTTCCTTTCATCATTTCCATTTGTTCTTTATCTGCAGTGATTGATAGTTGCAAACGACATGTTTCTTCTTGCATTTTGTTCAATTGCAATTTTAAATTTTTCTTTACGTCTTTATGATGTGCCAATGTGGCTTCTAATTGTTGTATTTGCTCGTCCATTTTCCATACATCAATTTGATCAACATTTTCTAATTCGTACAATTTTTGCGTTAAATTATTAACGTTGAAACTAACATAAGACAATGTTTCTAAACGTTGATTATAAACGTCATCGAGTTCTTTTAAAGATTTTTCCATGCCAATTACGTCCGTTTGTTTCAATTTGATGTTCGATTCTAATGTTTTACCATTTTGTGTTAATTCATTCAAATGAATGATGTCACGATGTAAAATTATTTGCAAACGTTCTAAATTTTTCAAATTGAGTTTTTCAGCAAGTTCTTCTGTTTCGCACATTTGTTGTAAATTTTTTAAACGCTCCTCTGCAGTAGTTTGATCATTTTCCAATTGTTTTACCTTTTGTTTAAGTTCTTCAATAATTTGACCAACATGTAGAATTTGTAAATTATCAATTTCAATATATTTTTTCAAATCCTTTGAACGGCAACGTTCTTTTTCCAAATTTTTAGCCATTGTTGCCATTAAGGTTTTTTGTACATTTAACTGCAACAATTTAAATTAATTTTGAATAATAACAATATTTAAAATATATACACCTCATTGTTGAATAAAGCATTATTTTCAATCAAATCATTGTAATGCTTACGTGTTAAAGAGATATTTATTGCCAATTCGTCGTTATCTCTTTGCAAATTTTGATTAATTTTTTGTTCATTATTTAAAAGATTATTTTGTTCTTCTAATACATTTTCTTGGCGTTGTAATAATTCGGTATTATCGTTGATTTGTTTATGTTTTTGTTCAATTTCATTGTCTCTTTGTCGAAGAGTTTTCACCGATTCTTTCCACTGATTTATTAAAGCATTCCTTTCAATCAATTGCTGGCTTATTTGTTTATCAGTTCGTGTAATAATATTTTTGTAATTATTAATATTCGATGAAATCTTCGCCAATGTTTCGTTTTTAGCTGTATATTCCGTTTTTAAGATTTTTCTCCTCACTTCCAATTCATTATAACGAATTTGATCTTGTAATGTAAATTTTTTCAATAACTCATTATCATCGTCGCGTTTTTTTAATGATTCTTCCCATGCATTTAGCGCTTCTTCATCCCATTTTGTTTCCATTTTCAGTTTTTCTGCTTTCATCATCAACGATTGCAACTTTTGCTTTTTAAGTTCTTTCGATTTGTCGATTTCTTGAATTCTTTTCAACGTTTGTTTTAGACCTCTTTCGATTTTATCTTTTTCCACTTTTTTATTTTGTAAATCGTTTTGTTCACGTTCAAGTTGTTGTTTATGAACAAACAGAAGATTCTAAAAACCTAAATTTAATAAAATTAAAGAAATTCAAATTATTCTTTACTTGATTTTGTTCCTTTTCTTGTGAAAGATATTTCTGTTGACTTTTTAATTCTTTAAATCGGCTTTTTATCTTTTCATTTTTAGCTTTTGCTTTCGATTTCAATAAAATTAAACGTTGAAACTCTTTTTGTAATGCTTGATTTTCTGCATTAGCCACTGGTATTGGAAGACCATTTGGCCAGCTTAATTTTTCTAAAATTTGTGGAAAATCTTTCTCCATTTATATTATAAAAATTACATCAAATACTAATACATATACTGTATTTGATTACATTGAATATTTCAAATGTTTGATCGATATTGTCGTTTTGATACGAAACCTGAATTGCGCCCCCTACAATTCATTATTTGCATAACTTTTGAATTTCAAAAAACTGTTAAGTTCACAGTTCACTGATAAAAGAAACAATTTATGAACTTAGATTGTAGAAAATTATCAAATATACAAGGAAAAACTCGTAGAAAATGATAATAACAAGAATGCACGCTGTAATGTATGTAATTTTGGTATAAACAAGGCTAGGGTTTTATAGCCTATTGTAATAAAATAAAATTACGTTATGGTTGTGCGCTATTAGAATGTTGCACGAGTCTTAAAAATTGTTCACTTGTAATAAAATTTACTTCAACTTGGCAATTCATTGTTTATTTAAATTAATCGTATTATTTCCACAATTTCTATTTAACTGATAAACTTATCGAGATAGCATAAAAACAGTTTTCCTTGAAAGAAAGTGTGTGGCAATTTTTGGTAAACCATACACCTAATTTTTATCATTATAAGTAAATTAAACAATATACGAAATATGAAATTAGCTAAATTTCCGTTTACATTAGTTTCAAACAAAAATAAACCAAATCCTGTATCTGGTTAGTCTGGTTGGTATGTGATTACTCACTGATTGTTTCTAAAATTGTAAAATTAAATGGGTCAATTAACTATTAACTCACTGACTCTATCCATATACTTTAATTCAATCAATTTTAAGGAATTAGCATGCTAGACATGTAACATACGCTGCGATATGTATGTATATTATATTAATATTTGATATAGTATTAACTTCCTGTATAGTAGGTAGTAGTTGCATCATTTCTATTTTATTTTATTTTCTATTCCATAATATATTTATTTAACAAATTTTATGGAAAAACCTAATTTTGCACACACAATTCAAATTTTTTTTAAATAACAGTGACATAATTCTGTTCGTATAGAAAAATGACATGTAAATATAATTTACATTTAAAATTAAGCTTAATTGTACCCATTAGAATATACATAATAGTCCTGTATTTCAATTAACATTTAACTCAATGATATAATTTAATGTTTTTCTGGCCATTTACAATTTATATACAGTGGCTAATAAAATTTATATCACAAATACTGTAACCAATCATATTAAATTTGTTCCATAGTCTTATAAATTTGAATTATGGAGAACTCGAGGATCGCATTTTTTAATTACAATTTATATTTTATTGTTCAAAATAAGGTCTACACTTAATACAATTTATGTTACATCAATTCATACAAAGCACAACTTGAAAAATATGCTTTTGAGCTTGATGTAGAAATTTCTAAAGTTTTATAGTTTTTATTTTTAGTTTATGTATTGTCTATTTATTTTATATAAACACAAAGGAAAAATGATTCATAAACTTTAAACATATTTAATTTATTGGATAGCATATATGGGATACCCTTTAAAAAAATGCGCCCATCAACAATGATAAATTGGATTCGTTTGTTTAAAATATGTTAAGACAACATACTTTTATACAAAAATGAAATAATATCAATTTTAAGACCATCTGTATAGTTTAGTTCATAAAAAATCAGTTTATTTATAGATTTTATGAAAATTACTAATAGGAAAATTAAGTCTACATCTATAAAATGTCTATTTATACGTAAACTACCAAAATGTCTATACAAAAGAAGCCCACGTAATTAATTTATTAGCATCACACCCACCGCAGGACGTTTTTCTTCAAAAAAAAAACCTAAATAAACTATTCACACCTATTTGAATGTACAGATTAATCTTTCATAAATGTTGAACAACTGTGGTCGCAAATACATTATGCTAATTTTAAGAAATTTCACACAACAGTAAAGAATAAAGAACGTTTGATATTTAGTTTCAATCTACATTTGTGTTTGCTTTGTATTTGAAAGGATTAAAACTCATTCCAGTGTAAAAACAAAGTTATACTACTCGTAAAAGGGCTGTCTCACAATTACATGAATATGAACAAAAAAATATTAACACCTACTCAAAAAAGATGGCGCTAGTAATTGTAACCCGTTGTTAGTTAAACAAACACGTGCAGTCAGAATAAAACTGATTAAATATAAAAAAATGAATATAAATATTTATTAGGACAAGATATACTAAAAGGGTTGCCTCACAATTACACATAAATATGAACTGAAAAATATTAACACCTACAAAAAAAGATGGCGCTAGTAATTATAAGTCGCTTTTAGTTAAAAAAACACGTGAAGCCAGAATAAAACTTATTAAATGTAAAAAAATGAATATATTTATTAGGACAAGTTTATTTTTAGTTTAACAATTATGCAAAATAGATATACAATTAAAAATAAATGTGATTTCATAGTCGCGCTTTTCTATTTTCGTGTTTTTCTATTTTTCTTGATTCTTGCGCATAAGAATTGAAGTTAATTTGAAGCGAGATAGCGCGCCAAAGAGCCACTATATTCACAAACTATATGCATTGAAAGAGACCCACACAAATGCATACATGTATATATATGTATACACAGCGACTAACCAACACACATGTGACTGGCACAAACTTTTGAAAAGTTACATCGGCATTCGGTGTTGTGCGGCAAGTGCGTTCGGATCTTGGTCCAGATCACCGTTTGGATGCTGTCTGGTTAGGTTGTCTTCAGTGCGATGACACTTATAATTTTATGTTCGTGAGTGATTATTAAACGCAAAACACTTTTTCGTATTCTCATTTTGGGTTCCATCCCCAAATCAGAATGGGTATTTTTAATCAAAGACTTGCATGGTGGTGTGCCATCATCATCTGCCTTTTGTTGATTGTCCACAATGCCGGATATCAAGTAAATGCTGAGTCCGAGGTATGTGTGGTGATTTTGTGTGTTGTTGCAGTTTTTTTTTTGTTTTATAAAACTGTTTATTTTTAATAAAATTTCGAAATTTAACGCTCTTTGACAAACATTTGAGATTAATTTATGGGGTGCAAATATAGCCTTCATTATAGGAAAACATATTTTTTTCGTCTAAAATAAACCTTCAAATTAATCTACTACCGGTTGACCACGTGTTCTTGCATTGATTAAAAAATCGAAATAATGAGACATGCAGCATGGTATTTTCTGAGAGATGAGATTGAAAACTTAAAACTAATTAATTGCATATATTTATTAATGGATTTTTCTTGTTTATTGAATAAAAAAAGCAACTGCAGTCTAACATTTCCAGTAAAATGTAATTAGTTTTGTAGTTAAAAAAAATAACTAATTATACGAGAGTCACCAGGAGCATCAGGCTAGCTCTTTTAATATGGCTTTTATATTATTCATGTCAACCTTATCTTAGTTAATTAATAAAAGTATGACTAAGATTATTTTAATAAAATTTTACGTAATTTTTTTATTACATACACAATAATGCTAATGTAAAGAAACTTTGCCCGCGAACAAAACTATTATACTATACCTATTACATACTTTATTTACACGCTTAATATGGCTAATAATAGTAATGAAAGTGAATCTGTTCACTATTATTACGAGTCTACTGTTTTATCTTAATATAACGTAATAAAATTATAATATATTATAACTTGAACGAACTCGTTTTGCTTCAAAGTTGAAAAAATTAATACCAATACAAGCGGTTTTTTCTTTATTGTTGCAAACAATCTGCATTTAAACACGACCATTTGAAAATTTCGCAAATATTCCAACAGGTGGTTTGGCTACGTTATATTTTACGTGAGTTCAAGCTCGTAAATATATTATAACAGCACCCTATGGGATATTTTACCTGTATGTATAATAAAATGAGTGTGAATATCTCTTATTCTAACTGTTTTCGTTTTTTTTTTGCTTCTATTTATTCTCTGGTTATCAATTGTGGAAATCTTTTTCACTGATAAATTCAACAATAATTTGTTATTCTTACAACCCTACAGAATTGTAAAGTAATTTTCGGTTGTATAATGGAACGTGCAACAGAATTTCCGAATATGTGTTGCGAATTTCCAATTCGACATTTTACTACTTTTAAACCGTTTTTGATAGTTCAATACATAATTAAATGTAAAGTTTTCCAGACAGGTTGTGAGCGGTTCAATTTTTCATGGATTTCGTCATCAAGTTGTATAACCATTTCAAAAAAACTCTCGTATATAATTTTTACAGTGTTCTATTTAGTTCAACTTACACTTCCATAAACTTACACTTTTTATTATGCAAATTAATAGTTCCATTTCATTTCGCATATGAACAGAAATATACGAATTATTCATCAAGTTTTTCATATAAACATGAATATATTTTCATGTAAATTTAGATATCCATACGAGTGAAAACTTATATCATCTTATTTCTTATTTATATACATATCAATTTTTTTGATAAATAATTTTCACTTATATAAATGTGAAAAATGAACCTATATGTGGTTAAAATATGAATTTATAATCAAATCACAATAAAATACGAATAATGGCAAATAATTTCATTAACATTTTATGTACTTGTTAAGCAAATTAAACAGCTAGAGTTTGCATTTAATGAAATGCTTAGACAAATTAATTATTATAGTTGGTAGACAATGAACTACAACTCGTAGAATCCGTATTATATGTTGTAAAAATAATTCACACGAATTATTTTTTTACGTAGATTTTTAATTTCCATATCCAGTTTTGCATACACACATTGATTCGACATATAAGAAGATTAAAAACCACATTTTTACATTAACATGATCTGTTTTTGTTAGTTTTGCAAATATTTTATTAATTCATTTTGCAAAGTTTTCATATATGGCTGGGGTATTATACATATTGTAAATCTGACACATTTTAATTGAAACTAGCATATACAAATACATATACACTTTATAATTTACTTTGAGTACTATATAGTCGAAACTTTCAACTATTTACATAAACATACTTTGATATTAATGATAGTGTATGTATGTACCTATACATATATGTATATGGATGTATAATCTCTAGAATAGAAAATAGAGTGTGGAATTGACGTTAAACGAAAACATTTTGGCTGTATTATACTGGAAACAAAGCAGATAGACTAAAAGTCCATTTTAATCAGCCGCACACGAAATTTTGGGTTCGATCGCGTTTTTGTATACCTGAAAATTTAATTTTAGACAGTCGCCTGATGTGATAAATATATATATATATGATATGTTTCAATTATGCACTAATGATAAACTTGTAACATGTAGACAATAATAATAAGCGTAACCAACTTTCCACAATATTATGAATAACTTAGAACAACGACGAAAAGGGATACGATATGTGTGTATCATATTACATTATAGAGTCGATTTCTAAGTTCATTTAATTAAATCAAAACTTCATATTTACCCAATTTAATATACACACACAGGAAGTTTCCCGGGGGGAAAAAGCGTTGTTAGAAAACTTTGGAATAATTTGATTTTTTCCGTATATTTGCCAACAGATTTGACCATTCAAAAATCGATATTTGGTCAATTTCAATCAAATGGATTACATAAATTAATGGTGCCATTAAAATAATTGTTATTGCAGTTTGATGTAGTTTTAATTAATTTGGAAACTTGGTAGTTTGCAAAAAAATTCATTAAAAATTTATGCATAAAGATTGTTTTAAAATTTATTCAAAAGATACTGTTTAATTAATTAATTTACGTTGGAAAAATTGCTAAAAATTAAATACATATTCTATTGTATTTCTTAGCAATTATTATAATTATTGTTGAATATTAATCAGAGGTTCATAAAGGCAATATAGAGATTTATTCTCAACATGAGCAAATGAATCGTTTAATGCCAATTGATAATTTATGGATCAATTTACATATATGTAATGTTGCTTTAAATATATTCATAGTGTGTGTAATTCTCACTAAATTAATTAGATTTTTTTAAAAATCGCGACAATTACTAATACATACATTAATTTACGATCATACAAATACGACATTTGTCGCCTAATAATTAAAATATGCCAAGGTTTCATAAAGTCAATGTACAATTTAGATAGATATAAATGAATTATAATACATACTAAAACAAACAATTTATTACAATTGTAAAGTAGTATCATATTCGAGATATTTACACAGCACACATTAATTTACACTTATTACGTTTATCATTTATTACGTAAATTGTTTTTTTACTAAAACGTATGAATGGAGCCTATTCTTCACAAAAAATTACTATTAATTGCACAATGCAACGTAATTTTGTAAATGTTTTATATGCACTTTTATGTGTGTATTCTTCAAGGTGAATAAACCTCTTCTTTCGATTCTTGCAACTTGAAAAAATCAACCAAAAACGAGTTATACTGATTGTCATTTAAAATAATTAACGTGTATAATAATGTGAGATACGATTTAAGATAATGGCGTTATTTCGTGTATTTCAATATATTTTTTTTGCAACTTGACCATGTTCATTTTGATTTGTTTCTTTTATATAACAGAAGCAATAAATTCGGATGCAAATTTATTGAACATGCTGTAATAAAAAAATGAACCTCTTTCCACCAGGTTCGACCTCGGACATTATATTAATCAGTAAACATAAAACAACGTTTTTAACAATTCACGATTGCTTTAAATAATGGCTGTCTTCGAGCTTTTATTTATTAATGGTGGTCTAGTTCGGTTTTTTTAGTGTTGAAAACAATAGTTGTAACTGTTTAAAATGCAGTCAAGCTTAAATATTGGTGAAAATTCGCGCAACATTTTCTTTCGTACAAAAAAAAAACTTCAAAAAAGTACTTAATTTGTGGTACGTCAGTGACAATTAAACCATTCAGTTTGGTAGAAATTTCGTCAAAATAATGTTGTAAAAAAGTTTTCTATATACGTCCATCAAATACAATTAATTGGTAACGGAAATTTAGAGAAAATATACTTTGCTAAAGTGCCATGGACAATAATAATGCAACTGTTAATGGCTTTCTATTTATAGTTGGCATTACAATAATCGTTTATTGTAAAAAATATGTAAAATTGTGCCCTTAATTCGTCTAATTAAAAGGTGTGTTTGAAAATTTGACTATTGAATTGTTCCAGCACGCTTTCTCTTCCTTTTTACAATAAAAAATATTTATTTTACTAATTTCCATATATGGCAATCAATAGATGTACGACATGTACGTAATGTTTAAGTAATATTTATCACGGAATTGAATTTTATTGTTCATTTCCAAATAAATATCGTTGAGTCCAAATGTACAGCTATTAAATTATTTGTTTTACCTATTTTTCGCGACACAAACAAACTTAAGTACGTTAAGTGAACACAATTTTTTTTCTGTCTTGTAATGTAATAATGCTGAAGGTTGTAACAACTTGAAATATTCCTTTCTATATGTCTTATTTTAACATTATTATTTATTAATGGACGTATGTATAAATTTTCTCGTATTGTTTGTATATTCAATCACATTCTTAAATGTAAAAACTATAAATTTATATAATTTACATAAATATAGTTCTGTATTAGTAATTTATATAATTTTGTAATTTATATTTCTTTTATATTCAATGTAATAACCAGCATATGTAATAATTATTAATGATGCACAAAATGACCGCTCTTTACCGTTATTTTTCTCTATATGTATATTGAATTTGTATGATTTTCTTATGTAATATTACCTCGAAAATGCATGCTTAAATTATTTTTATTGAGAAGCAATTAGTAACGATAAAAATTTATGACTTTGTTACATCGCAACATACACAGCAAATTACAAAATTTTCATCAAAAATATATGTATCGTTATTTGTTTAAGAATAAATTGGCTTTTAAAAAATATCTCGCACAAAATATGTAATTAAATAAATTTAGAAGCACTTTATCTACCTGTATTTTGGCGCAATTTTCCTTAAATATAAAACATCACTTGTAATTCGCGTAAAGTGCTTCTCGAATGCACCAAACTGTTCAATAATTTTCATAACATTTACCAAAAATATTGGTAAAACATTTCTTTTACACGAAAATTACCAAGTAGGTGTATGTGTTATTTATTTAATCATAATAATAATATTGATGGTCCTAAATAAACTTAACATTCTGTTATTACCTGGGAAACATCAACTACAGAAACTCGTACATTCTGTTTAACAGCCTAGATATAATTAATTTTTCTATTTTTATCAATTGAAAAGATGTGCTACTAATGATAAATGAAGTTTTTGACACACAGTGTACGATTTATCCATATATTCGACATGCAGAAATTTAAATTAACATAAAAACACTGACAGAATGTCAGATGAATTATTTTATGCTTCACAGAAAATAACGAAAAGTATTTGTAAGTTGTAAATGTGATTCATACGAAGTCATATACGGAAAAATGAGAAACAAATGGATTATCTAACATCCTAATCTTTCTTTTGTTCAGAATGTATACTTCATCAAACTCATATTCAGGCCTAAATAAGCCCGCTATATTGAATCATTAACGATATTGTTGTATTTAACAAAATATTCAAGAACTTAAACATAAAAGTCCACAATATTTACGAATATCTATTATATACCTAAATACTTGTTGATTGTAATGAAGTACATGATAATCGAGATGATAATTAACTGAATCAAATTAAAATTTTAAATAAATATACTGAATTTATAATTTTGTGAATTATTTATTGTGGATGGTGTATATTTTGCCCTTTAATAAATGTATGTTTATTCATTCAATTTTATAATACTCTATATGTATATAATATCAACAATGAATAATTCGAAACGTTTTTCTATGTAAAATTGTATAAATTTAAATGTATTTGTTTTTGTAACGTATTATTATATATTTTTAAAAATTAAATATCGATATATGCTGGAACACTCAACCAGAAAATGTTACATATCCTATTCTCGACAACAATACATATAATTATACTGAATGTTGAATATATTTATAAATCCATCAATCGTTGTTTTATCTAATATTATATGTTACCGTCTACTTAAATATTTTATTATTACATTTGTAGTATAAATCAGTAATGGCACTTTGTGCAAATGGTTTTGTAATTAAAAATACATCATTCATAAATATTTTGTACTATAGTAAGTGTTTATTTGTTTATGTTGTTTAATGTATGTAGAAATTGAATTTAATTAAAAATAAACAACGAACAGATTAAATTTTATTTAATACTTTGTTCAAAAATTTTATATTCATAAAGCATTATTTTGTAAGACTTACTTATACGAAAGTAATATATCATGTGAAAAATGAAGAAAATTGTTGATAACGAATGTTTATATAAGTACATAAGTACACTTAAGTTAAGTACATAAAGTGGGAGACGGAATCTTGTAGTCTGTATATACCAGGAAGTGCATGATTTCAACAAACTGATAAAATCATTTGGAGAAATGTTCAAAGAATGTTTATTTTTGCAAAAATAAATACGATAACTATCTTTAATTGAAGAATTAAAACAAAATACTACAAATTTTAAATTATTCATTAAAGATTACTTAATTTCATACAATGTACAAAATGTAGTATATAATCAAAGGTTCAATAAATTACGACTGTTGTATATAATTTAAAAAACAACTATAATTTTACTTTTAAAATTGATTATTATTAAACTTTATCGATGGACCACACCTGAAGTTTTTAAATCTTCCACAAAAAAAAAATTAAAACACATCAAATATTAATCCCAATTTTGCTCAATTTAAATAACACAATTTTTGCATTATTATTCACGTTTTTTGACACCAAAATCATACGATGGAACAATATTCGTGCTTTTTATGTATATAAAATTTTCAACCCTTTAATATCGATATTTCTATGCATGTTTTTTATTTATTCCAACTTCTAGTTACAATATGAAATAGAAAATATACGATGTCGATGTCTTTGCAAATGTATCAAAAAGTGCTTTATACTTTTTTGAATACATTTTAAAGTTTTTGAGTTGCCCTAAAGCTGTTTCTACCATCAAAATGACTATAAGCTGGCCCAAAAAAAGTAATAAAAACAAAATTTATTTAAATATTTTCAATGCAATATTACACAAGAAAAATAAACACCATCTCTTGTCAATTCTTCATATTTTTGTATTGTGATGAACCCTTATATAAGTGTTATTGACCAATATATATAAATATACGCATTATTTTCCATGTTCTTTGTATCTATACTGAATGGAAATATTATATTATAAAGGAAATGAAAACTAATACGTTTCCAACGCCATCGTATTATGTGCGAATTGGTAATCAAAGAACATTTCACATGAAAAAATCCGAATTGCATAATGCAAATCGGGTGTGTTTTATGCCTAAAAGCCCAAACAAGTTTACCATCTATATAACATTTGACATAATCTGCATATGAAGAACAGTCATCGTCCTTACGTCTGACATTAATTAAGGTCAATGATTTTTTCAAATTAAAAAAAACCATCAAGTTGTTATATAAATCAAGTTCGTCTCTTTGTGACTCATTTTAGAAACTGCAGACGATGTTATGGCTATTTTTTCATCTTATATTGTTTAGTCGCGGCCTAAAAGGAAAAAATGTGAAGCAGTTTATAATTAAATTGTTTCTTTTTCGAAATAAACACCCACTCTCGATTGAATCGATATAATCGATACACACACACATGTATTATATAAAAATGCGATAGTAAATTAAGCAATTTTTGTTTAAACAAATTGCCTTATCTTTGTTTCAATTACGGATTAATTTATTTAAAATAACAGTTCTTTGATAAGAACCAGCTGATTGGTTGAAAGCGAAAGTGCTATTTTTAACATATTATCAGCTATTGTTTAAAATTTTATTAGCATTGTTTAGAAATGGTGATTTTTTTTAAATGGAACTCGCTTTTGTGTATATAATTAAACATAATGAGATTTTATTAGTATTTTGAAACATTCGTAGTGAATTTAAACAAATTTATTTGGCCCACAGCTATACTCATATATATTTTTTATCTAAATATTCGGCGAATTCATTAAATTAGCCATAATCAACTCGAAATTATTGTACAAGATAATGTTCAATTAATTTTATTTTCCAGATAACTTAATTTAGATGTAAAACTGGCAAAATAATACTCCTACGTTTTTTCGAATGATGATGACAAATTTTTTGTGTTTAACTGCTTCCACAGTTTATGGATCACGTTCATTATGTTGTATTGTGATTCAGTGGCGAATTTCTATACATGACGTCACTTGGGTCATCTTCATAAATATATTCGCACTATATTATTGTGGATGGTCTATTATTGTGACCATATTTGCACATTTTGTCATAATCATTGTTACGAACGTGTACAAAAGAAAATCAGATTTAGGTTGTCTGTCATCATCGTTCGATTCTTGTAACTACAAAGAATTAAATTACAAAACCACTAATTCACAACCTATTTTCCAAGTAGGTCGTTTTTAATGTACAATTCGGGCACAATCATTTTTTATGTATTCCATTGTTACACAGATGTTTTTTGGGTTTTTAAACAGGGTCAAAGCAAAAATAAATCTGCCCAGTATATTTATTTAATAATAAATTAACATAAAATAGTGTAAAATTTAATATTTTCTGATATTCATTTAAAGGCACATCGTTGCTAACAAATTGGCTTTGTTAGTACAGGAAATTTTATTTTTGATACCCTCCGGTGTTATTAAAAAAGACTTTTCAAAGCTTTTACAAAAACTGAAGAGCTTTTATTCGTTTAAAAAAAGACACTGTATATTACCAAGTCTTGTATTATTGTTAAATAATGTTTAAAAATTTGTTATGTGCCAGTTTTTGAATTGACCGTAATTTATTTTCCAAATATAGCCCCAAAACACTCTGTATATTTGCTGACACTTAGAGAGGACATTAAATTTTCGGTATGTGTAAATAATATATCTATAGAAGCAATTAATCAAACGATAATTAGGTATATAGTGGGTATATCTGTTAAGTGTAAGATGGTGTTATTTTTTCCGGAGGTGTTTGTTTATCCTTTCACAAGAATGAAACAAGAAGAGCGCGCTTTGGTTACATACGAAAAGTATTATAAGTCCATTCTCTTCTACTTGTTTCTTATACTATACGCCACCCTTTGTGCGAGCCGTGGGCTTATTTTTATAGTCGTGAACATTAAGCAAATGGCCCCAAAAAACTCAAAAAACAAAACCCTCCATTTCGTTTTCTCACTTTAGCGCTTGTGTTTTACCAACGAAATAAATATGTATGCATTTTGTCGAGCTATTTAGTGACTAGCCTCTATGTACACGGCTTATTAACTTTACAATTTATTGTTTTCAAACAATATACATATATATATATATTGTATGCTCATTGCTGTTGGTGTGAATTTCGCGGTCGTACTGTCCATTAGTGTTACTGATTATTTTATTATTATACATTTTTAATGCGACTATTTTGCCAGTCGATACATTATAAAATGTTGATTATCGAATTGACTCGGTGAAAATTTAATTTCATTATAAAGTTTCGTCTAAATATATTTTTTTAAATAACAATTAAAACAAATTGGGCCCGATTGTGCCGCCTCTTTCTTCTAAAATCATTAACATAAACTAATAAGACTTGAATTCAATTTTAATTAAGTGGCAACTGGTTCGCATTAAAAAACAAACAAGATCAAATTTCATGAATAACTCTATCCATTTTAAAATGACTTTTTAATTATTATTATTATATGGTTGTAAGGCGCCCCCGTTTATGGTGGTTTTTATTTAACATTCACTGGTTTTATAACTGCAAGTCGTAAATTTTGAATCATTTTCTAATAGTAACAACTTTTTCATACAGTTTTTTTTTTGATTTTGTTTGGAACTGGGCCAATAACTGGTATAAAAGGTGTAATATTAAGAAATCATTTACGAATGTAATTACATATACAGTGATTTTAAATGGCGCCAAAATTGTTAAACAAATATTTTCGTATTTGTATTTAAATAAATAGAAAACAATGTCACAATAACACCTACAAATCCACATATCGAAGCTGTATAGGTAAATTTTATTAATATAAATGTACAAGACGCGAGTTTGGAATTATAAATTATAAAATAATCATAAATAATTCATAAACAGTGGTAAAAAAACTATGACCTATAGCTAATAATATAATAATGACATCACTGATTTTTCGATTTAAAAAATTTGAAGCATCGTAAATTTTCTTAAATTTTTAGTTATGCATATATAATTAAAAGAAAACACACATGTTTAATGAATTGTCCTTGTAAAAATTTAAATTTTCATAGATTTTAAAGTTTGATTGATTTCTTTTCGCCATAATATAAGACCAAATGTAAATATTGTCATTTGTTATAAAAAGTGTAGATTTTTTATTATTCAAAACCTAGTATGGAAGTAATCTTCAAATAAATATTTAATGACAATAAACGATTTTCGTAAAAATAAAAATATACATACATTTTACATATGAGAATATATAACATTTAAAAACCATTATTACATAACATATTTTGTCCTATTTTTCCTACATTTTTTGTCCATCCAAATCACAGATATACCAAAATAACATATAAATATCAAATAATAATTCATAGAACATGTGCATTTTCCGGGTTATCATCTTTTTCTAAATTTGTCGCATTTATATGAGGCAACACATATATATATGAGCACAAGTACACCATTTATATAAATCATAAAGGATTTCTGAATATATAAAAACAGTTGTTCTAATTTTATTTCAATGAAATGTATAAAAAGTTTTACAACAAAATGAATCATATCTGTCTCGTGTTTGGATTGCAATATTTTATCATCTAAGTTTTATTCTTGACAGTTTTTATCTTAATTTCTGACATCATCTATAGAAAGTATAATGTCTAATTTAGTTTAATAATAACATTGATTAACAGAACAATAACATTACATTTGCATGCTGGCTTAATATATACATGTATATATCAGGGGTGTTGTCTTACAATCTTGCATACCTACAAATTTTTTTCCAATTTATTTAAACTGCACGACACACATAAATAATTCTGTAATTGAATATAAAAGTCTGTACCTGACTGATATTTATACATGTATTTATTTAAATTAATCCATGTATTAACGTCAATATTTTTTTTTTCTAAATGGATATAGTTAATGTCGAATAATAAAATTTTAATGTTGTACGAATTTTTTTAATAGTCAAAAATTTAATACACTATTCAATATGTACATTAACCTCGAAAATATTTAGAAATTGTTATTTAAAATTATAAATAGAAGTGATGGTAATGTTTGTATAAAATATATTATAGAAGTCGATGTAACTTATATTATTAACTAATCAGTTTATTTTTATTGGGATTTATAAAATGGGAAACATTTTATTTTTATCAATGTAAGAAGATTTCTAATAGCTAATTATATATTTATGTACACGATAAAATGCAGTCAAGTATTTAAATATCGTATGTCTTCGTTTTATTTTTACTTTTTTAAATTTTGTTTAAATTTGTCCACACTGCAATATTTTCTAATACCATTTTCGGAATTTATTACAATATATATTTCATATAAGATAATTTATGAATATTTACACTATAATTACAGTAGACGATTTTCCGTTGATTGTATAATATTGTTAGCACTTTACCATATATGGAATGGTAGTAATTTGAACACGTTTTCTTTATGCATTATCGTTATTTCAGGTTATTAACAAGTAGTGTGTGAACTCATTACATCAAGTAATCAGTATTTAGCACAACAAGAGGACGTGAAAAATACAATAAGTTATTTATAAAAAGATATAACTCAGTCATTTACTCAGTCATTTAAAATTTACATCGATTGTGCAATAAATATCGATCAAAGAGCAGAATGGACAACATTGCAGTATTTTTGTCGAACAAATTTCATGTAAATTTTCTTTGATATCTTAAAGTGCTTCTCCATATATGGTCCGAGTTCTAAGAATTTAAACGCACATTTATAAAAGCTGTTTATTATTTCTCTCATTTGGTTACTTACCTACTTATACTATTAGAAATAAAAGAGAAGTTTTAGTTGTAATGTAATAATTACATCAAATAAACACACAACCATTGTTTTATTTACTATTCATTTATTATTATTGTTCCAAACATAATAAACATATAAACAAAATGTATGGTATATATAACATTTTAATTAATTAGAAAATGTTTTTCTATGAATCAATTGAAAAGACCCAACAATTAAAAATTACATTTTTCACATATGAATTTAATGAACATGTAGTATTTATATTTGAAAATCATTTCTCGTTATTATATGTATATAAACAACGAACAATATATGTACACCAACGTACATTTTATATATAATCATTAATCAATTGATTTAATTTTACTAAAATTAAATTGTTTTTCATACTATATTAATAATTCATCAATATTGTCTTTGTAATTGAATTTTAATGTAATTCTGGTTACAAATATAATGTCATACCGTATCACGAATAACCAATTTTGGTCAGACAAATCTGATTTTACAAGTTTTTTCATTCAGCGTCAGAAAAATATTAAGTTTTTTTAAACCTTGAAACAACTAGACCTCTTATTTGCTTCACAAACACCTAATAAAGATGTAAAATACTGATAATTATTCCATGATGTATTAATTAAGCCATAATAATATTATTTTTGCTGGTGTGGACGTTGGTTTTTGCTGAAAATGTTTCTATTGATTCCAAAGTTTCTGCCTTGATGATTCTCCAAAGAGTTAAACAGTGTAAAAGTTAAAGTGATAACTGGAGGCATATGGCCTTTTGTGTGCCATAGCAAAAATTTATAACATATTGAATATATTGGCTTTTCCTAACTATTAAATTTCATTTTGATAGGACATATAGTGCACGAACTCTGAAATGCACCACCACGTCCACAATTTTTCAACACCATCGTGAAAAACTCTCCTGTATATATATATAACTTGTATGTTGTTTTATGTTTTCCGACTTTTTTATTTCAATCTACACCTTGTGAACAACTTTATTTATATATCGGTAGTTATTAAGACATCTTAAACGTTCCACACAATTTTACTTTTAATATAATTTAAATGAGGTCAAGAACATTGAATTATTCTGAAAAAATTTTTATAAACAACTCTCGATTTCCACGTTGAATTTATTATATACACAAAAATATAATATTAAACATGTATGTACAGTTATTTTTAATTCACTTTCAATTTTGCGAATATTTTCGCAATGTTTACAATATTGAAAACTATTTTCAGCTCTCGTCGAGTATTTGTCACGATTCGTGTTTGAAACTTTGAAGAATTTACCAGCCCTCGATTAAATAATACCATATTTTACGTTTGTGGAATCACAGATTTATTGTTAAAAGTCTCTTGTATACAAGTTTTAACAAGTAAGATTATATGTAACATATTGTAATGTAAAGCCGGCTACAGACGACATGGCAAGCCTTGGCCAGCGTTTCAGCGAACGTTTGTAGAAACGTTGGTCCTTGCTTGATATTCGCGCACCGACGACCGTACACACGACATGTTTTATCTTGGCAAGTCACTTCGAGGCATTTGAAGGCGATCGTTGAAACAAGTGTACAAGTCTCACAAAAAATGTCCGACTCTATATTAAAATCAAGTTTTATTGGTTAACCAGGCACGCATTAAAACATGTCGTGTGTACGGGCGATCAAGCTCACTGGCGAGGTTCCACAAGTCCCTTTGATGTGTGTCGAAAATACCGCTTACTAGGCGAACCCAGGCCAGCGCCAACGTTGGCTATGCTTTGCCATATGTTTTACATACACACGATGCGCCAACGTTGGAACGAGCCGGCATTTGCCAAGGCTTGCCATGTCGTCTGTAGCCGGCTTAAGAAGAACCAAAGCGAAATGTGTGACACAAAGTAATAGGGGTGCGTTTTAATGCCAGACAGATTATTTTAAGACGGATGTACACGTATACAATTATGTAGGGTGTGTAAGTGGAGACAAACAAGTGGTACTTAAAAAAAACCACCTTATAATGGCGACTCTATACTTACCACTTATTCTTTGTATCATTTTGTCACCATTGTTCTTCTTTAGTCGAAAAATCGGTCACAATTAAAATTGTAAATTTCAATTATTTTTTTTTTTGAAATACATATTCTCTTTTTCGTATATGGATATCAATATCCGAAGAACATAAACATCTCTTCACCTAGTAAATACATTAACGTCAAGCAACAAAATGAAATTGGCCTAAAGGTGAAGATGGAAATCTATTTGTAAGTTAACACCTACATTATATGCAATTAATTAGCTAATTAGATAGGTATACCGTGTTTATGGTATAAGTTGGGGAGAAGATGTGCATCGGATTATCTTATCGAACATCTTCGATACACACACACACACATAC
>SSSI01004116.1:32826-44841 GCA_004796505.1 Oryzaephilus surinamensis | reverse complement strand
ATATAATTTTCAAAGCAGAATATGCCTTTCTAAACGTGTCCATGAAATGACTAATTTGAATCAAAACATAAACTAGCGTGGTTACCAAAATGAAACTTAGACAAAAAGTTTTCAAGATTTGTGAAACGCATTTTGATTTTGAAAAATTTCACGCAAAATAATTATTATAATTATTATTCCACGTTACAGGTATAATTAATAGTTATTTGTTTTATAAGGCTAGAAACTGAGCTTTTGCGAGTGTGAGTTTTTTGAGGGCTGAGGCCGCAGGCCGAGGCCCTCAATGTACGAACACTCGCAAAAGAGTTTCTAGACGCATAAAACACAATATTTTTTGCGCCGACAATAATTATTTAAATAAAAAAATTAATTTAATAAACAATATTTCGACTTGACACATTTGACATCTGTCAAATCAATTCATTTTCTGAATCAGTGGGAACGTAAATTGCACTAAATTTCATTTTGCCTGCCTAGGCAGGAAAAACGCAGTTTCTAGACGATTTTCGCGATTGCAAAACGACTAAATACGGACGGAGGCGCAAAAAAAATTTTAACAGCAAAATGTAGAATATTTTCAAGTCATTTAATTTGAAAGTGCAGTTTTAAAAATTATGTAAATATAAAAAATAACAAAAATAGAATCGTATGATTTTCTTTGCTTTTAATTTAGATAGTATTTATAAAAATAGACGTCGTGAATTTAATTGATTAGACTCTTATTGTAAATAATAACAAGAATTTAATTATAAATTAATTAATAATAGAATTGGGTCATTATTTACTTTAAGTATTACGTATCAAAGTGTTCTGAGTAGCGTGATAAAATGTGTCGACCTTTGTTTTATCATGAAAACACGAGATTCTGTGGAATATTAGCTGTTGCAGGCATTTTTTATTAATTAATTAATGAAAAAATTAGAATTTAAACGGCCATAAATTATTGAACAAATTTGTTTAATTTTGTCTTTGTTTAACTTCGAAGAAGAAATGAGAAAAAGCAACCTACGTATGTCGTTTCTTAAAGACCGGTAAAAATTGAGGTTATGTTTTGTTTAAATAAAATTTCTTAATTTTTAATAAAAATGTATAAAAAATAGGTATTTACTAACAGTTTACGCAAATAAAGTGATTTAAATTAACAAATAGTCATTTTTTTTCCATTGTCCTATTTGATTTTGTTTTTTATTAACCAGTTTAAATTTTTAACGAATTTTCTAAAATTGAATTTCGTCTAAACCTATATGGAGTTTAAAATAAGGCCTATAATTGTGTACATGCATTAAATTTTAAAATACGAATTTTAAAAGAGCAACGCTTGCGCCTTGGCCCCAACAAACAGAATATTTTTTGGGCGTGTGGTGGTGGTGGTGGTGGTGGTGGTATATACGAAGTGGACGAGGTGGTGTGCGACTGCGGCAGAGCCGAAACCAGAGTGAGTTCACCAGGTACATTACTGTTCCATATTTCCACATTCACATACCTACATACATATATATAAAATAGTCAACTTACACAACTAACCAAATCAGTTTAATTTGTAGACGAAATTGGAAAGTGTGCCGAAAACAAACAGAAAATTCTTGCCATTTTGGTACAACTTATAACTAAATTTATAAGCTACAGAGTGTGTGTGTGTGTTATAACAAAATGAAAGAATACACTCAGGTAACACAACCAAACTATTCGTACATCTTCAATTTTGAATCAGATTTCATACACCAAGAGACAAGAACATGGATGCAGGATAATTGGACGATGGCATTTTATTATGTTGGCATTTATATGGTATTGATATTTGGTGGGCAGTTTTTGATGCAGAATCGGCCACGTTTCGAATTAAGGGGCATGTTAGTGTTGTGGAATACATTGTTAGCAACATTCAGTATTATGGGTGCATGTAGAACATTACCAGAATTTATACACAGTTTAACGAAACATGGTTTATACCATTCAGTTTGTATACCATCGTTCATCGAACAGGACAAAGTGTCCGGCTTCTGGACCTGGATGTTCGTTTTAAGCAAATTACCGGAACTGGGCGATACGATATTTATCGTACTTAGAAAACAGCCATTAATATTTTTACATTGGTACCATCATATCACCGTTTTATTGTATTCATGGTTCAGTTATACAGAATATACGGCAAGTGCACGTTGGTTTATTGTGATGAACTATTGTGTGCATTCGTTAATGTACAGTTATTATGCATTAAGGGCGATGGGCTACAGTCCACCAAAGAAAATTGCCATGGTGATCACGTCGTTGCAATTGTTGCAAATGGTGATTGGTTGTGGTGTGAATTTTTGGGCACATCAATTGTTACAAAATCACGGCGAATGTCACATAACACCGTTTAATATAAAATTGAGTATTGCCATGTATTTCAGTTATTTTGTACTATTTGCACGTTTCTTTTATAAATCATACTTTTCTGGTGATAAATTCAATAAGAAACGTACTAGTCCATCCGCGGATTATCCATTGTACAAATCGAAAGTACATTAAAAAAATAATTAAAACCAAATAAAAAAAAGAATGAAAATATTCTAAATTTTGAAAATGAAAATTCTTCCATAGGAAATTGTTCGAAAATGAACATTCCATGAACTATATTCTTTCTATTCTTTTCTCTGTTGTTATTTTTTTATCTCTGCAGTGTGCTTTGTTGGCTTTTGTATACATATATTTATTAATTTTGAAATTAAATAAGCGGCCAAAACAAAATGTATTTAATTTATATTGTAAAATTGTACTTTGTTTAATTTTTAAGTAAAAAAAAGGATTAGGGTTTTATAATTTATTAATAATATTTAAAAATGAAAAACGATATCACAGAATTTGCATTCAATATGTTTAAAAATAAGGACAACATATTTTTTTTAAATGTTTTATTTTTGTTAATGGTATCGTAACAATTTTTTTAAATTATGTATATTAATAATATAGAAGAAACTAGTCATTAGTTTGTACTTTATTGAAACAAACAAATTTAAACTTGTTGAAAAGTGGTGTTTTTTATATTTTTTGTAAAATTGTTATTTGGGCAGGTATTATATTATATACATATATGTTTTTTATAATCCAAATAATGAAAAATAATTGTAAAACAGAAGCTTATTTTTTCAAATAATACCAATATTTCAAATCAACATTTTATGATATTAAAGTGATACAACAATAAATTGTTTTCTTTTTTAAATTACGTTTTTTATTTACAAATTAAACAATTATATATTTATTTATTTTGTTCTTAAATAGTGCTTACGATACAATTTTTTTTACATAACATTAGTGATTAATTGTTTATTATTATTTTTATTAATATAAATAAATAAAAATTTATGTATTAACTGCACTTTAAATGTGTGTACGTTAATGAAATTTTAAATAACATTTATAAAAAACGCGTATTTTTTTCAATTTTTAGATTAAATTATACAATATAAACAGGTTGAACTCATGGTCAATGATATTTGGTATATAAATTGACGTACAAATAGCTCAAAGGTCCCATAAAAGGTTTAAAAATTATACATATATATAAATATTTCATATAATAATAAAATAACGTGCGAGTTTTGTATAAATTTGCATTCTAGTTACTTAGAATTAAAAACAATACATTCAATAAGTACAAGAGAGAAAGTGATGTTTTGAAAAATTGTTGTGAAAAACTTGGAATTTCTTTTAAATTCAGTATATACCTACTATTATACTTATTTATAAACATTTTCCAATTGACAACGTCATTTATACGTTAACAAATTAATTATAGACAATTTTTACCAATTCTTTATATTATATGACATAATTCTATTACGTGAAATCAGTTTTTAGTAAAAGTTTTAGCAATGTTATAATAGAAAATTATGTACATTATAAAGAAATTGACGTATTCTATAACCATAGGATATCTTATGAATATAATTATATTGCAACTTTAAAATAATTTTTTTCAATGTCAATAAATATAAAACTTTTATTTATCTAAACATAAAAACAATAATTTATATATTTTTCTTTGTAATATGGTCAAATAATTAACAACTTTTTTTAAATCTGCAATTTAGTTTCTCGCGTCATTTTTTCATTAATTTTTATGTATTTATTTTACAATAGAATTTTTAGAAATAATCAACATTTATGAAAATAAAATGTACGAAAAAAATGTAATCACTAATTATGGCCAGATACTAGTTTGCCTTCAATTATTTATAAGTAAAAATTTAATCCATAATTTTACTTCACATAGAAAATGTGTAACTTTCAAACAAATTGGCCTTTGATGATGTTTTATTACGAAATTTTTACTTAATAATTGAGGACACTCAGATTTTGTAGGAAATATTCACACATTTTGACTTTTACTCAACAATATGTAGATAAATACTTGATTTTATATACAAAAATCAAGTTCATTACAACGTTCAAGTTCATGAATCCAGAAATTTTCACTTGTTCAATTGATTTCCTATATAAAAATAAACAAAATTCACATCAATGTCGCAAACGTGTGCATATTAAAGATAAAAATTGATAAAATCGATTACTATACGTTGCTTTTTAATGGAAATTAGACAATTACCCTATTACAGAACACAAACATACATATATTTCCGTTTCTAATCACAAATATTTTCAAACAATGATAATATTTTATGCGAAAAAACATTATAATTCAAAAATAAGGTAATTATTTAAAGCAATTGTTCGCTAATATTGAATCATTTAATAGTTGATTATAATTTTTAGTAAAATTTTCAATCCTTGAACTGATATTATAAATAATAGTCCTTGTGAATAATGTAATGCATTTAGTTAATACACTTATTTAACTCTCACTGCAATTTATAACTACTTATGTACGACTAATTCAACAAAAAAATGAAATTAACTTACGAGGAAACTAAATGTCTAAATAATTTTGTTGCGATGTAAATAAGTTAATTAGGTACTATAAAAAAATATGTACATACCTACCTACCTACTTGTCAATGTTAAAGTAATTTTAATAGTTTTAAAATATTGGATTTATAAAATTATATACAAATTAATTAATTTTTTGTTTATGAATAAACATAACGAAAATAAAAGCTTAGAAGTTGGCCTAGAGCATAACAATTCAATAAGGTGTCTTCGGTTATGGAAAAGAACTGGGAACTTTTGTAAAAACCACAAATTAAACAAATTTATTTAAAATATAAGTAGAATATGGTATTTTTCCCAAATGTCGACACTTCGCCAGATAAAAAAAATTACACAGACAGACAAATACATATTTATCCTTAATTTGACCCTTAATATGCATTAAATCATTAATACATATTTATTAGTATTAAATACAGCACGTTTTTACAAATAATTCACTTATTTGTTAAAATGTGCAACAGTTTTTTCCAAGTAGTGATGAAAATCAATGCGAAAATTCTAATATATTATATTGTTTGACGTCTCTATTTGTATTGACAATAGAAAATTTAAAAAATTGAATTACTTGTTGACCCTAAATAATACATAATTAATGTTAAATATTTAACTGAGCAATGTACTTTACACTTTAATGAATAAACGAACCAACGTTTTAATCCTATTGTTTGTAAATTTTTTACAATTTACTTAAAAATTATAGTTAAGAGTTCTGTTTTTAAACTAATAAATATAACTACAATTCATACATAAATTTTGACATTGAAATAGTAACAATCGCGTGTTTGAAATGATTATAATTAATTTTACTGGTAAATTCAAATTATTATTTGCGGAAATTTGAATTTAGTAGTTGCAATGAATTTGCGTAGTTTCAATGACTCGCACTAAGTGCATTACAACTACTGAGATCCAATAAACAATTTGAACTACTGTCAAACAAACGTCAAAAGTTAGTGAAATATGTCTATTAATTTACGTTTTAATGCAATTTACGATAAATTAAAAACAACAACATGTTCCACGCCAATTTTAAAAGATATAAAAGAAAATTATCGTGCACAAATAAATTCACCAAGAAGATTCGACCACATCAATAATGTTGAAGAATTATTGAAGGTTTTAAAAAAAAGAGATTGTTTAACTATAGATTGTATGCAAGAAATATCATTACATCTTAATAGACAAGACGTTATTGATATAATAATACAGGAAAAAGATCTAAATCCTTGTCACCAAAGAAGTACGTAGATATTTTTCCAAAAACAATTTGTTAAATAAATTCATATTTTTATGCAGTTCTTCCACAAATACCTCAAGATACCAAGGAATGCGTATACGCTTTAATTTGCAGAGAGATTGGGTCGAATTGGAAGGATTTTGCACGAGGTTTAGATGTTTCAGAAGGCTACATCGATAAATTGGATATGCATTACAACACGTACCCGGAAAAAGTACGAGAAGTTTTGGAATACCATGAAGACAACTGTGATAAAGCTACATGGCGATCAACATTACTAGAAGCATTGGGTGTAGCACGCCGTAATGATTTAAGAAAGAAAGTACAGCATACGTTTGATACTCATTCACGTTAATTTAAATTTGTTGTTTATCTCATTCATGTTTTATAGTTATTTCTAAATATATTTTATCTTTGTACATGCAACTGTATCAATACCAGTGAATATGTTACAACAGCACCGATGATTTTCAGAATAAGACCCTTTTTTACAATGAACAAATTTCGACCATTTAATGCCAGTTCATTAAACGAAATAAAATTATACAATCTTTGTATTTCCAAGGAATATATTCGCGTTGGGATTTTATTTAAAATTATTATAATTTCCTTGGAATTGGTTGAAATGTCGCCACTATATATGCAAAGAAACACTGTACGAGTTATGAGAAGAACAAACGAAGACACCACATATATCCATTCTAGAATAGTGTTTATCTGATATAATGTATTGAACAATTGGGCCAATATAAAATACATGTTAGCTGAAAATGAAAGTATTATCATCGAAGATACTTGCTTGTTTAATGATTCTTTTAAATAATATAATTTGTTGTATTTGTTTCGAATTGTTTCCCATGTTATTGGATGAATTGTCTGTGAAATAAGTCCGTGTAAAAAATGGATTTTTTTTTAGAAAAACCAACTTACTTTGTTCGACTCGACTATTTGTCTAATTTTTATTGTGATACGTTTCAAATTTGTTGATAAAGCCATACTTAACATCATTAAAAACACATCAGAGAATGTCCAAATAAAAATGCGTTGCACATTTATAATCTAAAAAAGTTTTTTTTGGTATTAAGTTACAAAGAAAATTAAATTTACTTGAATTAGTATGGCTATCCAAGGTGAATATTCAATGACTGCAAAAACGCCATGAATCTGAAGTGAGAAAATTTTTAAAACTTGACTCCAGTTGTCAGATTTTTGAATAATTGGATATAATATATAAGTAATATAAGAAACATGTTCAACTGAAATATGAATTTGCGTAATTTAAACATTTTAAATCGTTTTTTCGTCATACTGATTGCGATAACAAGAAAAAACAGCAACATTTTTATAAACCTTTTGCGTAAATTAACAGTATATTCATAGTCTGAAATGCAAGTGTCCATTTCATGCCATTCTTTGGAAATTTGTTGCCATTTCATTGCTAACTGGAAAAATATTATCCAATTTGCAATGCCTACAAACTCAAAAATTATCGAACCTGAAATATATTTTTTTATCACAAAAAAAATTAATTTTTATTCAATTATTTTACTAAATTCTTTTAGTCGTTCTGTCATTAAAACTGCTTTAATAAGTTGTATCACAAATATTATCAAAAACAATATAAATATAAATAAACTATAGGCCATTCTCCATGTTTTCCACTTAAATTTTATATTTCTATAATTTTTTGCTTGCCTTAAACCGTTTACAGGAAAAAATCCAAAACATTGCACTAAAATCATTGGATATTTTATAGAATCGAGAAAAGTGTGGTGAGGTTGCGATTGTAAATTGAAATTAATTGGTATAATTTTGTTAATTTGCTTCATTTTCGAGCAATTAGTCAATATGATTCTGAGTAAAACGTTTTTTCTTGTAAACCTAAACCTTGATTAGTTTTTATTACTTGTTTTCATGTGTCAGTATCAAATAATATATACATAATAGTATTTTATTGGGTTCTGAAGTGAATGATTGATTGATGTGGAAAATACAAATTTATTTTAGTTTTATTTCTAATGGTTTTTATTTGTTGTAAAATGTTTGTTTGCGTTTTCTAAGTTTGTTGTCAGATTGTTATTATTGTATTTTATGAGTTCATGTAGGTATATGAATGGCTTAAATTATTAGATAATATCTATCACAGTAAAGTCTGATTACGATTCACTCATTAATAAAATATTGTGGCTATTTAAAATTTTAATAATATTAGTTAAAATGAAAATTTTTCAAATGCCGATTAAGGAAAAACATACTAGTCCAAATTTAATTTTGTGAAGGAATTTATATTTATTGGGCCACAAATTTCATAATAAAATACAATTTGTTTCACAAAATATCTGATGTTGAATTTTTTATTAAGATTTATTCAAGTCATTTACACGCAAGTTTTTAAAATGCTTCTAGTACAGCTAGAAACTTCTAATAAAAAGAAACTTATAGAGGGATGTTGTGAAAATATACTGATGAAAATCCATTAAGATTTGTTCATTAGTTTAAGAGATATAATCATTTAAAGTTTTTCAATTTGAGTTATTTTTTTTTGGTTCAACTTTAATTGCAAATTGTGGCAAAACATTAAAAGTAGCAATATTTTAATGAGGTGTTTTGTATGTACGTAATTTATTATAAAAACTTAAGTAAAATTTTAAGTCCCACTTTAAATACGATGATAAGAAATTTTTATAGAAAAGAACTACTCGTACTAATTTCTATTTTATTAATTTCTGCAGTAGCTTGAAAACAAAATCCACTGTATTACAATGACGAGTAAGACGATCCTAAATATTTAAAATTAAAATAAAAATTATCTATTTTTTTTGTCTCAACAATAGATTGTCCCCGTAGAAGCGCTATAAGCGTTATAATATTTATCGGATTTCTTTTAGCCCACATTACAACTACAAGTTTTTCGATAGCAATTGTTAGAATGGTCCAACCAGAATCGAATTTGACTACACCGAATTCAACCAGCACTTATACAGAAAAGCGATTTAATTGGAGTGCTCGCCAAAAAAACGACATACTTGGTATTTACTTGCTGGGTTATGTATGTTTTGAGATAATAGGTGGACGATTGTCGGAAATTTTTGGCCCCCGATTAATATTCGGCAATGGTGTTTTGTTTGGTGGTATTTTTTGCGTTATTTTTCCATTGGCTTGTTACATCAATTATTATGTAGCTTTAATAGCACGTCTATGTACGGGTTTAGCATTAGGTTTCACCATTTCATCTACTCATTCATTAGCCATCAAATGGTTCCCACCATCGAAACGGTCCTCTTTTATGGGCAAATTTGGTGCTTGTTCACTAGGCGACGGTTTAGCACTGTTATGTTCCGGATATATTATTGATATGTTTGGATGGCAGAGTGTTTTCTATTTGTATGGTTTGTTGGACATTTTATGGTCAATTTTTTGGTTTTGGAATGTATACGATTCACCCGAAAAACATCCACGAATATCACCAACAGAAACAGCACACATTATGGAAGAAATACAAAACGAAGAACAAGCGAATAATAACAGGAATAATAGAAAAAGTAATAAATTACCAATAAAAGAAATATTTACTTCGATACCTGTTTGGGCAATTTATTTTACATTTGTTTTTATGGGATTTTGTCAATTTACGTACGTTAATTATATGCCGTTGTATTTTAGTAATATTTTGCATTTTGATATAAAACAAAGTGGCTTTTTATCGAGCTTACCTTTTATTGGTAAGTTTCACAATAACTTTGTCAAATTTACTATCTGTAACGTAATTTTTTTACAGCAAGTTTTATTTTCGCTTATACATCATCTTATTGTGCTGATGCATTAATAAAATCTAAAAAATTTTCAATAATCTTTATACGAAAACTTTTGGATGGGATTAGTCTATTCGGAGCTGGTTTTTTGGTATTACTTTTAACTATTTGGGGCAGAAATACAATATTTTGTGTTACAATTTTCGTACTGTCATTCGGAATGAAAGGAATATCATATTCTGGTCATATGATAAGCGCTTTGGATATTGCTCCAAATTTTTCAGCTAGTATAACATCAATTGGATTCACAATTGCTGCTTTTTGTGGCTGGATTGGTACGAAAATCGTTAATGCTCTAACGGAATTAGATGATTCTTACGACAATTGGCAAAAGATCTTTATTTTATTAAGTGGTGCATTTTTTCTGGGTGGTGTATGTTTTTTGACTATGGGTAGCGGTGAAATCCAGCACTGGAATAATTCAAAAGAAACGGAAGAAGAAACAGTGCGTTTAAGGCAAACCAACCAGAATCAAATCTAGTATTATTTAGTAATAATTTACACAGTTACCACAATTCCAATCTATATATTTCATTCACATATCTGAGTTACGGCAATAATGATAAAGGCCTTTTCCTGTAATATATACGAGTAATATATAGGGAATAGATTTTGTATCCTAATAACAACATATACTAAGTAGTAAATAATAAAAAGTTTGTTGAATAAGTAATATAATAACAATTTTTGGTGTATGTATATACAATATTTTGCATATAGAATTGAAGCATGTGAAAAACATTTTGTGTTATTAAAATAATTTTATAACTTTATACAATAATAGGATGTCCAACAATACCATACAAACTCATTGTTATTTTATATATGATGTGGTTTTTAGGAATTTATTATAAAAAAAAATATAATATAAAAGAGTACATCAGTGCGTTTATTGCGCCCACTCTTTCTCTCCATTCCATATATAGCCCAGTTATACACCTGTGTTTCCAAAACTTTTCGGACGCATCACCCAAAGAAAAAGTAATAAAATAACACATTTACATTGTCGAAATAATGCTTCTTGTACGGGATTAAAAGTTTATTATTATGTTCGGTTATTGTCTGTGGGGCGATTCAGCGAGCGATATCGATGGTAGAATGTTTTATATCGACTACATCACAATATAGACCGATGCGATTAAATAGTGAATAGCTATTGTGTGAATCCACGGGTGTCTACATTCATATAGAAAAGACGTGCCTTGACAATAGCAGTCAGCAAACTCGAACAATCGTCTATTCGCCCAGTGAATAAAGACCCACCACCGTTGCTTATCTTTCTTTACCCATTTTTCTATAGATACATTTACAAATACAAGGAATTAGCGGGTGGAACACACACCCCTTTCGAATTGCATGGACACGAGTTTTTTTCTCGGAAAATTCGCGGATTAATGTCGTATTGCTGTGTGTTTCGTTAATTTTAATCAAGATTACATTTAAAAATTCAATGATAAAATTCTAACTAAACAATTTCGTTTAAATTAAAGTGATTTGCAAAATTTTAATGGTGCGCTTCATTGCATTCCGTTAGCTTTAAACCGGGCTGTTAAATAAATAATTAATAATTACCCATTTTTCTATAGATACATTTACAAATACAAGGAATTAGCGTGTGAAACACACACCCCTTTCGAATTGCATCGACACGAGTTTTTTTTTCAGAAAATTCGCGAGTTAATGTATTCCTGTGTGTTTCGTTAATTTTAATCAAGATTAAATTTAAAAATTCAATGATAAAATTCTAACTAAACAATTTCGTTTAAGTTAAAGTGATTTGCAAAATTTTAATGGTGCGCTTCACCACATTCGTTAATTTTAAACCGGTGCGTTAAGTAAATAATTATTTACCCATTTTTCTATAAATACATTTACAAAGACAAGGAATGTAGCAGGTGGAACCCACGTACACTTCTTTCGAATTGCATGGACATGAGTTTTTTTCGTTGATTAATGTCGTGTTGCTGTGTTTCATTAACTGTAATCGAGATTATATAGTAAAATTTATAAAATTTAAAAATTTACTGATAA
>SSSI01004116.1:0-32806 GCA_004796505.1 Oryzaephilus surinamensis | reverse complement strand
AAAAGTTTATTATTATGTTCGGTTATTGTCTGTGGGGCGATTCAGCGAGCGATATCGATGGTAGAATGTTTTATATCGACTACATCACAATATAGACCGATGCGATTAAATAGTGAATAGCTATTGTGTGAATCCACGGGTGTCTACATTCATATAGAAAAGACGTGCCTTGACAATAGCAGTCAGCAAACTCGAACAATCGTCTATTCGCCCAGTGAATAAAGACCCACCACCGTTGCTTATCTTTCTTTACCCATTTTTCTATAGATACATTTACAAATACAAGGAATTAGCGGGTGGAACACACACCCCTTTCGAATTGCATGGACACGAGTTTTTTCTCGGAAAATTCGCGGATTAATGTCGTATTCCTGTGTGTTTCGTTAATTTTAATCAAGATTAAATTTAAAAATTCAATGATAAAATTCTAACTAAACAATTTCGTTTAAGTTGAAGTGATTTGCAACATTTTAATGGTGCGCTTCACCACATTCCGTTAACTTTAAACTTAAAAGTAAACTTAAACTTTTAAGTAAATAATTATTTACCGATTTCTCTATAAATACATTTACAAAGACAAGGAATATAGCAGGTGGAACACACGTACACTTCTTTCGAATTGCATGGACATGAGATTTTTTCGCTAATTAATGTCGTGTTGCTGTGTTTCATTAACTTTAATCGAGATCATATAGTAAAATTTATAAAATTTAAAAATTTACTGATAAAATCCTAACTAAAGAATTTCGTTTAAATTGAAGTGATTTGCAAAATTTTAATGGTGCGCTTCACCGCGTTTCCGTTAACTTTAAACCGGGCTGTTAAATAAACAATTATCACTTCGATAATAAAAATTCAATTGAAAATTACCATTTTATAGTAATAAAATTGATTTACCTAGGAAAACATCATAATTTACAATGGAACAATAACTATATTTTTTCTATTATTATTACATAATGACAAAAAGTACATATAATAAATAATTATTGTTTTTGAAATTGTATTCAAAATAAATAAATTATAAAAGAGACGCGTGCGCTTATCGTGTGTGTGGGAGAAATGTTTTATTGTTTGGTGGCTAGCTGGATTCGCTGGATATTGTTGTCTTGATTTAGTAAGCTCCGTACCAAGCTGTAAGGGGGATGTACTCGATGTTTGACTTGTGCTTTCACCATGCTTGCACTTTGCGGTCGACTGACACATTATACTCCTCTTTACCACCATATGGGCACTTTAAAAGTGGCGCGCTGTTATTGTTACAATTGTTTTAGTGCCACATTATTATTGTTGCAAAAAAACAAAATTAACGCATTTTGTTTGTGTGACCAAAAAAGTTGTGTGTGAACATTAGTTTTCCATTATTTTTGGATTACAATAATTATTTTGACCGCCACTTTTAAATGGTAAGTTCTGATGCGCGCCAACATTCTTAAGAGCTTTTCCTTTATTATTATCTATTGCCGAATTTTAATTAAAGTTTGATTCGCGCGTTTTATTGGAAGACAATAATAAAACGCCACACACATATTATAATACATATATGTATATGTGTGTATACACAGAGGAAAGGAAAATAGAATTTTCACTAAAACATCTCCAATCACAAAAGATGTCAATCATTTCCAACAATGCAACAATAGAATCCAAACAATTACGAATAACTATTCAACACCTCCCCAGTATTGTATATAACAGACCGCGAACGTATTCTAGAAATAAGTGAACCTGTATGTGTATTGTGAGTGTAACAATAGATGAAAAAAAAAACATTTTTTTTCACTTGCACAGACAATTCATTAAATTATAATTCTATTTAAAACCAACAATTATATAATAATAATACGAACGGACAATAGGCGAAGGATAAATTAATTAAAAGGATATATATACATGTCTTCGTGATATTAAATTGGTCCCGAAATGGGTCCATCTTGCACACAAGTAAATGGAAAATGTAAATGTCCATAGTTGTAATAATAATATATTGATGAGACACGTTTATAGTGTACGTCCGCCAGCCCGCGACCTCCGCCAATACAATAGCTTATGAAAATGGTCCAGCGGTCTCTTTGTTAACGGCTATTGTCGTATGAGCCATTACAGAAGTCGAGTCTCTCTCACTCTCCCGTTGCATCATCATTCCCTCGAATCCCATTCACAGAGAATAGCCCAAGAATGAGCACCGTATTGTCGAAATGTTGTCATGGATAAAAATCATCATTTTCGAACCATCGTGCACTGAAATGTAAGAATATCTAGATGTGGGGGTGGCTATATCGCTCCGCATTCTCCGGAATATTTTTTCGTGATTGTATCAAGTATGGAATAGTTTTAATAAGGTTCGTGGTGATGGTGAAGAATTATGCGCACAATATAAATCACTTCAAGTTTTTTTGGAATACAAAGTACAGGAAAATAAAAAAAGACGTCTGTTCCATTAGGACGATATACCGAAATATTATGCTTTCAGTATAACATTATATATGTATAATGTACCACACATTTTTGAATTTTACACAAATAACATTATTTGAAGAATTATTGTGCCGCATTTATTTGGCTTGATATATATTTCAAAATTTATTTATTAAGCTAGTTTGTATGTAATTGCATTTGCAAATCAAATAACAATTCTTTCATAAACAATATAACAAAACTATCGTCCCACATTTATATTATTTTAATAGTAATACATTGTTTTATTAACCCAATTCGTGTTTCCGAATTTTGATTAATTGAAAAGTCTTGTGGGAATCCAATTGGACGTTGTGTTTATATATTATTTGCTCAATAAAGTGTTGCATCATTGTCGACATATGTTTAAGGGGGTGGATTTGATGCACTCAACTAAGGGGTAAAACAGCTGTACTAACTATATGTGGTGTGTTGAGGAATCAACATTGTAACACAATTACGCTGTCATGCTAGGTGTTAAATTACGTTATTTTGAGAGGGGTCGATTTAACCGATGTGGGAATAAACATGCACAGTTACTTTTTCGATACAATTTTTTTATGTGGCCGTTTTTAAAAGGAAAAATTATTATCCAGTTAATCATATTTCTCAATTAAATTAATGGATATAATATGGGTGCACCGAAATGAATGAAATATATATGGTATAAAATGAAAATATGATGAAAGAACATGCACCATTTAGCTTTTCGGTGATTTTTTTTTTGTGTAAAAATGGACAATTGTTGTGCAAATATACTCGCAAATGTAGCAGAAAAATCAATAAATTATTGAAAACTGCATATATACACACCAATATTTTTTTTTGCTTTTTCATATTGTAGTTTATGTATATATGAAAAGCAGATTACACATCTTTTATATATGATCAAGAGCGAAGAATACGGACGTCAATTTATCAGACAAAAGGTCTCTTGATTTTCATTGTATGTTTGTTTCAGCGAGGCAGCTTTTATTCTCCAAATACTCACTTACAAATGCATATAAAGGTCTCTCTTTCTCTGTTTTTGTACGACAATTGAAATAGCTATTACATTTTATTTGCTGTGCACATACAAATTATTAAGTTTTGATAGAAAATGTGCAATTAGTTTTTAAGGGGGCGAACCACCATCGATGCCATCATCGTCGTCGTCGTCGTCGTCGTCGTCGTCGTCGCCGTCGTCGTTGTCGTTTTCCTCAACACACACACTTCCCATTGCTGTGCCACTGATAACAGTGAGTTTGAAATGGCATTAAGCTTGCTTCTATAGTTCTATTATATGTATACAATACTGAATACAACACTATTGTATTGTATTCATTGTATTTTGTATTGTAGAATCTTTGTCCCTTTATAATATTCATCTGTACACAAAAGCACCACATCGCGAGTTATCTCTCTACGCCGCTATTGATACTTTTAACAGGCTTGTGTATGTGTGCGACACACATATATATAGATATATCATTATTAGGTATATTATATGAGACACAATATGCGATACATCTATTGGCCATCCCTGTCAGCAGCGTTCGAATCAATCATCAAGCGATGGTGATGGCGAAGAAGAATCTTCTTCGCCCTCCGGATGGAAAAATTCCATACAACAGTTCCTTTCCAATTTCTAATTAGGTATATAGGAATATGAAATTAGTTTGTAGTCTAATAACAAAAGGTATATTATAACTATGTAGCGTCGGTTATATTGTTTGATAATAGAAGCCGAACTGGTTGTTTCCGTTCTTCATTTGTTTCTGTGCGATGAGCACAAACAATCGCATGACACTGGCTCATTGTAGTGCCAACAATGGTGTTTGTTGCAAAGATGGCCGCTTGTGTGGTCAGTTATATAGGTACCTCCGTACCTATATTGTTTTGGTAACAATAATAATGTGTAGTAGTAAATGAGCGAAAATATTTGGCACCTGATTTTATATATAACATATAAATATAATATTTTATATATGCATATATGCATGTGCTTTCAAAATATTTCGATTTGGATGTTGTGTGCGCGGTGCGCACTTGACAAACTGGCTTCTTTAGAAAATGTTATGAATAAGACTAAATTGTAGCCACAATGACGTCTTTGAAAATCCTCTTGAATATAACGTTAATTTCGAATAGACTGTGCTGTAAGGGAAATATCAAAAAGTGTATTTCGCACTGTACATATATATGTATATGTAAGTTTTATATACGCGTAAATATACGATACAAAACCGGCCACATCCAACAGTTTAGAAATAATATTATGTGCAGTTGGGAACGACGCGAATGGCCTCTTTGCCTATGCATGGGGGGTGTGAAAATTTCTGTTTCAACAGGTACTGATTGTGCATATTGTGTTGTTAAAGATTTTTTTCAATTACATTGATTTTTCTTCCGAAATATTAGTTTCAACAGGTTTTTTTTTCTATACAGACATCCATCTTGTTTAAAAAGTCCATCAGCCATTTTACATTAAACTTTAATATAATATATTATAGAAGAATGTATGCTATTGTTTTGTGGTGGCAAAAATTCAAATCAATAATCAAAGTTTTCGTTGAAGATGGGCTATATAATAATAATAATATTGGCCATCATTTATATTAGCACAGAGCTTTGGCAGCAGAGAGTGTTAGGTGAGGTCAAAGCACGTATTGTCTTGGATATTTCAGGATACTCGTTCAATGCAGGTTAATTGACAGCGACACAATGCGCCCCATATATAACAAAAGCGCCCTTGCCGCGACCATTGTGTATTAATTTGAGTACGCGATGACATATAGAGGCTTCCACTAAACAATACATACCAAAACAAATGAATATATCGATAATGGTTTTTTTTTCTATCTATATACATATACATTATACAATCTGTATATAGGTACAATGTTTCTATATTGGATGTAATTCTCCGAGGAAGTTATATTGTTTTGAATATTATTATACAATATAATACAAAGTATTGTTGTGTATTATAATAATAAACTAAGAACAATAGAGTGTTAATGATTATATATTTTAAATATTATATTATTTAATTGTTGGTTCATTAATGATGGTAGGAAGTTTCTTCGTGATCGATTTGTAGATGATCGTTTGGAATAATTTTTTTTTCGGTGTTTTTATTTTTCGCAATTTTTATATAACACACAGTAGAGGCCACAGCAGTTTTTTTTTGTCTTTTATGTATAGATATTTATAAAGCATTCACGGCCGGTGCATTCGTCTATTCTTTTAGAGCCAGGGCCCCATTGTGAATATCACACAAAACACACACATATACATAAGCATTGTATATTGTTGCCAACTTCCTTTCCCCTGACATCGTCTCCACCAGAGGATGGCTCTTCACCGCCTCCACCTCCTCCTGCTCGATGACTTTTTTCATTTCCATTATACTATGTATATATATGTATGTGAATGGTATTGTCTCTCTTTTTAATAGTGCAATTCTTTAGATTTTTAAGGACCTTTACATGATTTCTTATTGTTTGCACGTTTTATTCAAGCTTTTGTTTCATTTTTCTGATAAATTTTAGGTTGCTGCTGCTGGTGGTGGTGGTGGTGGTGGAGGTTTTACTCTCTATTGTCTTCGGGTATTATTTTTTCATTTTATTGCTGTTGTTTGTTGTTATATATTTAATTGAATTTTTCTTTGTGAGACATTTTTCACCGTCTATGAAGACAGTATATAAGAAAAAGGCGTACTATATAGAGATTAATTCAACTAGATAACTTTTTAAGTACAACACCAATACCTATATAATATTATTGACTAGATATTAAAATTGTGCTCTGCATTATAAGCTGTTTGTTCCATTGTATCATATATGTATGTATATATTGGTTATTGTAGTTGCACAACAGGGATCCTTTTATTCACAACCAAATTATATACTTTTAATACATTATAAAAGAATAATTTACAATTAGTTACTGTTATTGTTGAAATTGTATAGATGTTTGATCTGCATTGTATTTAAGTTTTGTTATTATACAAAAGAGTAATTTTATTAGTTAAAATATCTATATAGGTACATTATACATAATATAATATAATAACATTTTGTATTGTTGTGGCCATTATAAAAAGAATTTAGAAAAAAAACGAACTGACAACTATATATACGTATACGCGATAGCGCTTTAACCTGAAAAATCATGAAAGACAACAGACTTGTGTATGTGTATATAAAAATTCGCATATTATGAGTAAAACGTTCCTCTATGAACTACACACGATAAAAATGTCATCGTATTTTCCCATTGTTATGGCTTGAATGCCGCATCAAGTCATACATAAAGACTATATATGTATACATATATATATTTCCACGATAATGGTGACGACAGAGAGGAACAGATAAAGTGCGCTAGTGGACTGGATAGGGATGGAGCCCTTTTCATCACCAAGCAGATATGATGGCATTGTTTAGCTAAACAATAGACAACTTTTGTTGTCAATGGTGACATGCAAAGAAGTCATTTTAGTCTCCCTTTTCAATACTGGACAATGTTTGACACACAAGTTTCAATCAGAAGTTTTTCTGTGCAGAAAGCAGGTTGTTGTTGGGGTCTTAATTTATTACACAATCTTATAGATAAAATACTTTATTACAAAATGTAATAATATACAGTCAGTCTTAAGCTATACACATAACATATAGTAAAATAAAATTGAATTCTTTAGGAATATTTTTTTGTTAGTCACAACCAGCTAAAATAGATACCTAAATATTGTTCAAATTTGAGATTAAGTACGATAAACACTTTAAAAATACTGTCTGATAAGCTTTTTTTTCGGTTAAATATCACTCGTTATCATATATGTAGTTTATTTGTAAAATATTCTTTGGCAAATTGTCATTATTAATAATAATGAGGTTCCTTAAAATCGCAGTCTTGTTGTTTACATTCAACTGTTACATGTCTTGGTAAATCCGCTCCACTTACTCGAGAATATTGAGATCTGTTTTCAAAAAATCCATCCACCCCATTTGGTAATTTCGCAAACATCCAAGCATCGTTTCGCATAATATTGTCTAATAGATTTAAAATATCACGGCCATTGTGCAAGATTTTAACTTCTTCCACTTTAACGTTTTCTTCAGGTACGATGGTGGTTTCACCAAATTGCTGTATTTTCGAACAAGAATATTGATTTAATAAAATTTGAACGGAATCATATCAATACGATAATAATTTCATTTATTTTTTTACCTGGAATCGTTCCTCCAGCTTTGATATAATATCAATGTACATTTCTAAGCCGCTGGCCACCGAAGAGTCTGTGGACATTGACGAGATGCCACTCTCTGAGTGGTAAGATGATATCGTACCGGAAGAAGCAATCGATGAAGTACTTGGACTTTTTAGAAGTACAGCACCATGATTGAAAATGTCTTGTAATTCGCCGGAAAATTGTTCTTGCGTTAAGCCAGATAGTATTAATGCAGCTGATAAGGCCATAATATGGAGTTGAGTTGGTTTATTTTTGTTAAAAACTAAAATGTTAAGTAAAATCTATATTTAACTTTGAAGTTTGATAATAGATATGAAGATATGATATAAATGATAAGAATAATATGTATTTACATATAAGTTTGCAATTGTGAAATATTATTTTTCATTCATGTTTTTAAGGAAAAATTTTGAAGGCAAATAAATAAATTGAAGGCTCTTAAAATGTTTTAACATTTAACAAAATCGTGTTTTTTTGGTAGACATAAATTAGCTGTATTTTATTAGTTAATATAAGTACAAAAATTAGTTTATAACAAAAATATACTTACGGTTGTTGTGCGATAATTTCTATTTATTTATTTATGTAAACACAAAATTTTAATATTTATTTAACGATTCAATTAGTTACTCCATTCGATTAATTCTTTGTTAAAATTGCGACTGAACTTTTTTTGTAATAATCGTTTTTATCTGTATAAAATTTGATAAAAATATTAACAACATTTGAATTTCATTCCTATGCGGTGGCAGCACCTACCAGTCGAACTACAATTCCATGTACAGATTTCTTTGTACTACAGGAACGAGCTTTTACGTAGTTCTCTGTAAAACTGCAGAGCTTTAGCGTGAAAGCTCACTTCGTAGTTGTGAAGCTTTGCCTTATTGGCGTTTGGTGGCGCCACTCAACTTTATTTCAAATTTGTAGCGAAGAAATCCAAAGCAGCAATCGTTTAAATTTTGTATTACAAGTGTATTCAATTAACTGCAAATAATTTTAAATTTGTATTTAGAATACAAATTTTTTCGCGCCAAAAACTAATTAAATTAAAAAAGCCCATACGAAATTACGAATTAAAGAGCGTAATAAATTTTATTTTGTTTAAGGGCTGCTGTTGAAATACGCATTTTACCATAAAATATCCACCGTAGTAAATCCATGTCTAATAAAGTGAATATATATATATTTTCAGTAGTATATCGCATGTCTTGTGAAATTAATCCAACGGAGTGTGTTTATTCGATTATTTATTTCATCATCATCATCATGACACCCTTTTTGGGTAATATATATATATATGTATATATTCTTCCCGCCGTTGCTAATCGCAATTTGACATGCCACGTCTATTAATTCATCTCCCTATAAATTTTCAAAAACTCACTTCACAAAATTATACCCCAACGGATATTTCACTTGATTAAACACTATAAATAAATAATTGAAAAATTACACAACTTTGTGCGTGCTTTTTCAAAAAAAGCAATAATGTATACGTCTAAAATCCTGAATGCAACTGGTAGCCAATTTAAAAAAAAGAAAAATTAAATGAATGATGTTTGCCCCGTTTATGACAAATAAGAGCAATAACAACAAGAAATGGCCAATCAATGAAAGAAACTGATTCCATACAAAGATTTCAAGTGATCAAATATAAGGCCCTATTTAGATGATTTTCTTGTATTGTGATCGTTTTTCCTTCGCCCCCGATGGATGTTGTAATAGTATTAGTGTAGGTCATGAACTTTTACAATCAATGATATGTTAACAATAGTCGTTACGTCATACTATAGAAAATCTGTTTGCATACATGAAAAGTGGTGGACGACGGCGCGCAAACTTCCTTAATAATAGACGCAGCATCATCATCATCTTTCGCTTTCGCAAATATATCATCTTTTACGAAAATTGTGTATAAACGCAGTACATGTTTGTGGTACTAGTGTTAAAAAGAAAATACATAAACGTGTGTATGTGTGCTTGCGTTGCGACGCTGTTTTACACCGACGCAACCCCATCCAATGGGAACGACCTAATGGCCGATACCCCCTCTGGTGGAGGGTGCATGCAACACGATACTCCCACACACACGGTATTTTCTTATTGCCAAAAACGTTAATTCTTATAATTTTTTGATTTTGTTGTTGTTGTCCGAAAAATTCAAAAAAATTCATCATATACCTACATGTTATAAATAGCGCCATCCTACGCAGTTATTAAAACAACACAAAACAATTACAAAATAAATGGCTGCTGATGTTTTGTTTGTTTGAAGACTAAGTACAGTTTGAGCTTTGCTATATATTTCACGGTAGCTGTGTGAATTCGTGGAAGTCGTCCCATTCTCCAGGTGTCAGCGTGACTGATGGCCCAACATCACTTCCTCCCTTTGCCCATCTATTCCTCGCACACACACACACATAGGTATACATACATATATCTGTTATATGCAGAGAAAGAGATAGTAGAAAATCACCTCTGATGCTGACACTTGGCGAAAATAAAATATTGGTACACCCGGTGGTCGGAGTACTTCAATGGAATAACATCCATTCATACATGTCTTTTATGGCTCACCTGAGGAATGCAGAGAAATTTTGACGATGGACATTAAAATCATGATGTATGGTTTGACATTTTTTTCTCCTAACTCCCTATTCAACACACAGAAACAGTTTAAAACCTCCATTCTAGGTACCAATTTAATATTTATTTACGAAACGAATCATTAGTATATATAGCATTAAATTTTGAAAAATCTTAAGGTGCGTTCACACGTTTTGGCGCTTTGTTTCAAAAATAGTCAACAGTTTGTTTTCAACAATTCGAAATATGTATTTGTGTACAGATATTTGATTTTGCCAGAAGGCATATACATATATATTTTATATAGTATATAGGCTCATATACACAATAGCCAACCAGCTGGTCGGCTTTTCACAGTGAAGGCATGTGAGAGGGTAAAATCAATATAAATTCAGTAACGCGAACTGGTGGCGCTGTCCGGAACTGCTATTGTTAAAATCCACGCCACGGCTACCGCGATATTACATCACCATATTACATTTTAATATTGAACGAGCTTTACTCGAGGGACTGCAACAACTCCTGCGGCCACAGCAAGTTACCACCAACTAAAGCGAAAATACATATTCCGGAAAACCCCTGCTGTGCCAAGAGCCATATTGCCTTATAAATACAACATAGATATATAAACTTTATATTTTCAGTAATTTTTTTTTTTTTTTTCTAAAGCCACCAAGCACTGTTCATTTTCCCGGGTTATTTTTTTAATAAAAGTTATGCTTAAATTTTTAATTACATTTTTCGGGTGCAGGTGCGAAACACCAACAATCAATCTTCAATTCAATATAAGTATTGAAGGAAAAAACTATAAAAATCAAAATATCTATTGACAGCTATTGGAAGATTAATAATACACAAGGTGTTATTTTTATTTTTTTTTTGGAAACAGTTTATTAGTTATAAATAAGAAGTGACATTGCTGGTTTTGCGACATTAGCAACCCACAGGGGTGCTTTTGGCACGGGCTCTTTTGTCACACAAAATTCCAGGTATAGAAATTTTTATTCTAGCACCTGGACTATCTGGATATACATATATAAAAATGATTATATTTTAACACCCTCGCAAAATTTGCGACACACTAAATCCTAAATGACAATTTTTGTTTTTCAGACCTTTGAAAATGCATGCCCAAAATCTAGGTAAGTTTTTTATCACAACTTCATTAAATAATATTTAAGTATTCTATATAATATAAGGGATATATATATAATTGAAAGATAGGATTTATGTATTGTGAACCACAATGGCTTGAAAGAAATAAGAATCTCGGACAAAGCACGGATTATATTTATATAGGAGCCCCCTTAGTAGATTTTCGTCTAGATATGAACTAGAGAAGGGTACTGCTTTGAAATACAGTGTTATTAATACAAAATATATATAACTACAGATCAAAGAAGTGAAGAACCAAGAAAAGTAATGAAAACTATTCTTTCGAAAAGTTGTTGAAAAAAAACGTATGTTGTGTAATAAATATAGGCACGTTATAAATTTAACTTTAGTTTGTATAATACAAACATATCGGTGGGTGTTTAGTGCCAACAAATCTAGTTCGGAAGGCATTTGTAGTATATATATAAGGAGATGGGGGTAGTAGAGGAAGCATCTTCTGGCTGAGAGATGAATTGGCAAAGTTCCTTACAGGAAGTAGGAGCGCTAAGACAAAGTGGAGCTCTGAATATTCCCCCTTAACTGTCTTATATATATATAGTCATTGTGTATGTGTCTCTTTAGAATCATGACTGTTTAATGTTAATATTACTTTGCGGATATTTATGCAAAAATGTCGTAGAAAATTTTCGCAAACACACACCACACACATATACTAGATATATGTACGTAAAATTGTCAGACAGGAGATGAGAAAACAAATACAAGAAAAAGTTGATGTATTACGAGTCTAACACTCTCTCGACGAGTGTGTGGCTTGCGGTGGTTTTTTGGTATGTTTAAGACGCCGTCGTCATCAGGGATGTACTCTTAGCTATATATACATATATATCTATATGTATGTACGAGAGTGTGGAAGAGACGTTTTGAATATATAATAGGAGGGTGTGAGAGATGATGGGCGCGTCATCTCGTGTGGCGCGCACAAGAGAGAGATTTACAAAATAGCTACACTTTAAAGGTAATGTGGCTGTTTTATCAAAATAATGTCTGCCTAGTGTTCAAGAAAATGTCTTATTTAGAAAATCAATTTATAACTTTCTAACGCACAACTTTCACCCTCTCTCTTTCTTCCAATATAAGTATTATAAATAAAATTTAAAATATATTTATGTGTATGTATTATCGAGATTGAAATTGGATTTTTTGTTAATGATAAAATGTGTGTCATTATTTTGTTGAAAAGGGATTTGTGCATTCTGGGTGGGGTATATTAATTACGAATGTCATTAATTTATTTATAAAAGGAGTGAAAAATAATCTATTTTCTTTGTAAACTACTTTAGACTGCGTTAAAAGCTGTCGTTAGTAATTATTCAAGTGGTTGTAGTAGCTGGTGAACTTGTAAAGCTCTTAAGTTCTGATGGCAACTTCTAGCAACCCCCTGAATATATATGTATATATGTATATATATAGACCACGGTTGCCAACTTTAACCATTAATTACAACAAGCGACTTACGCGAGAGAAGAGAGAAACTCGCCAACTAAGCTATATACTACTTCTTTTTTGTACTTGTCTTCTATAAATAAATTTCAGCTTTACTTTAAATTAGTTTCCGCAAAAACACCACCAAGATATAGAGATGAAACAAAAAAAAAGAGTATACAGCAACCCCTATTCGATTGTTTGAAATTAGTTTACTGAAAATGGAATTGATTTGTAATATAAAACATTTTCAGCTTGTTGAGATTTTATATTTATGTCATATTTCAATTTTATACTCTCAGATTTGGTGAATGGACTATTTATATACAAAACACAGTTTCTCTCTATATATGTTATGAGAATTTGAGTTTACGTTCTGAAATGTGAAATTTCATTTTCTTTTACACCCAAACACATTCATATTGCACACAATACCAGATGAAAACTTTTAAGTTGAAAACTTTGTAAACGCCTACCTATCTCAGATTTTAATTAATTAAAAGGACACTAAGTTAAATGTGAATAATAATTATAAAATTCCATTTTATTGTACAAAAACGAATGGCAATCAGAAATTCAATTTAATTTTCCCCTTTTCTGAAAACTTTTGATTTTATTAATTATAATGTTGAAAAAATTATTTAAAAAAAATGAATATTGTTGGCTTTTGTGTTTATTAAATTGGAAATTTAGGAAAAAAAGTAGCAAAACAGTTTAAATACACTGAAAAGTCTCATTTCAACCCTAATGGATGACACTATATTATAGTATATATGTATGCAAGTAGATTGAATTCCAAACACTTGTTTTTTTCTCACGTTACTTTCGCTATTTACTTCTTCATGTTTCTTCAAGTTGTGTTCAACTACACATAATAATATTCACAAGAAAAAAAATAAAATGCTGAATTATGTGTGCAATCGTACAGAGAGACGACGTGTTTCTTTGATTCAACAACCATTTAACATAATAATATATAACCTGAACAACCATTTTAATGGGATTATGCGTTTCATTTAACTAAAGTTTCATGTAATATAAAGCGATAAAAGATATAATACTTTGGTTCTTAATGTCACAACAAGTACCATAGCAGAAATAATTATCATGTTTAAATACGAATTTATTCTTGCGCTAAATATTTCTCAGACAAAATAGAATTCTACATATTATATATATACGAGTATATATTTTTATAATAAATAATAAAAAATATCCAAATATCCGGCTATTTGTGCAAAGAATTTTTTTCTGAAACATTTTTTCACGCTTATTACCACAACCATCATCTGTTAAATTGACAATCTTTAATACCAGACACGTTTTAAAATCATTTTATGTCGAGGTCAACTTTGACCCAAAACCATCCAGTTGGATGGTCCAAAGAACCAGTAGATTTAACCACCCACGTACACATAACTTGCAATTTAAGTTTCATTCAGAGTAAAAAGAAGTAGTCTTAGTATTTAATCAACAGAGCGGCCGCTTTTATATATAAAAAAACGTTTTTGTATGCGTGGTTAGGAAGCTAAAAATTATTTGAAAATAAATATTTGTAATATATGGGCTTATTGTTGTATTGAATATTGTCACAATTTAAGTAGTTTTTGAATTGTAGAAAAAGGTGTGGATATAATTAATTGACTAGAAGGATTTCTTTTTGAAAAATCAATCATTTCAATTATCGCCCCTGTATATACTGTATCGTAAAATCTGGTTATAAATCAGAGGGTGGTGGCTAGACACATTTTCGCACACACACACAATATCTCGTAATGTATGCAAGCGAGGCGAGATAGTGGCACATATGTCCGATAATTTTAACTTATGTAAAAGCATTATAAACTCCGAACAATATATATATGTATATAGATATATAAAGCTCGCCCGGGTCCCAGTCTTAACCCTGACGATGCCGAGTTTTGGCCTCTGCCCCATACAAGAGCAGGAAAAAAATACAGCCAAACAAACAGCAAGATAAACGCATGGGTATATTAGTCTTATCTAAAATGTTTTAGGTTCACTTTTGTGTTCTTTATGCATTATAAATACAGTCAGATTTAAGCCCAGTTTAAATATAAATAGAAATTTTACATATTTATCAAGGGGGTCAACATTTGAAAATTGTATAATTGAAATGAGGAATTTTCAAAGAAAAAAAAATTACTGTACTTTTTATTCTCAACCACAAATTAAAGTGTTTTTAATTGAGGGGGTAGTTTATGTGTGTGTGTGTGTGCACGTGCACACTGTTGAATTTTCTCAAAATATATTCATGAAATGTCAAATGCAGATTATTTGTATTATCATTCCTCACCCCCTTAAACAATTCCATTAACATTTCATTATAAAGAAATAGATTTTTGTCTTTAGCAAAAAAGAAAAACCAACTAATTTTTATTCCAGTCTGTTTCGTATAGTGGCTTTTCGAAATTGTAAAATGTATAGTCAATATCTATTCCTTCTACGTCAAGTGAAAAGTGTTTTGTGTCCCTGTTTATACTTGTACCCTTATAAGAGAAGGTCTTTTTTTCGGGGAAATCTCGAGTTCTCTTATCTACTAACACATATACACAACAACATGAAAAACACAGTTAAAATTCCTATCGTGCACAATAATTGAATCTAAAAACACATTGAGTGGTGTCGTCTATGTGTGTGAGTACGGGGGTGGCTTTAATCCAATTGTTCGCACTGCCAACACAATTCATTACTACCTAATCAAGTTCCACAACATTGCATCATACCATCTGTTATCAATGCAGTACATATTGTAATTAAATTGGAAAAAACTCAATATTACCACCCAAATTGTTGTACGAGGATTTTTTTATCAGTAAAAAAATTGTAGTTTAAATCTTAACCGGTGCTGGTTATTGGACGGCATGCAGAGAATTTACATATATTTAAAGATATCTCCCTAGTGATCCAAAAAGGGTGGTCGCAATTCCTATCCTGCTGAGAATCGACCTCGATGCCCTTTAAACTCATCCCCCAATGGCTGCCACCCTTGAAAGCTCACCACATTACAATGTTGTATACTCATTCGCTATCATATATATATGTATACAAGGCACTGTAAAGTGGAATGGAAAAAAAGTCACATCAGAATTTTTGTCCTTTTTAAAATGTCTGCTATTCTCTCCTGCATCTTGTACTACCATCACCACACCAACCACCCACCCTCAACATCCCCAACTTTGTGTCGCCAATGTGTACATGTCGAAATTCTCTCCGGTTTTATTTGCCTGCACTTAACTCGAGATAGAATTTAAACTAACATTAAGATATTTTTAACAACCATATAAAAGGGAGTAGAGATGTTATGAAATGGGAGTAATCTTGGGCCATTTGGAGTTTTTATGTTTATCTAAACGTCTGTTTTTACTTTTCCCTTTTCTGCTGATTTCTTTTAACGGTCACAACCAAGGTACACTACACACGGCCTTTTATATTTTCGTGTTAATGGTTATATTCTTAAACGAAGGAGAAAATTTACAACAAAGTGCGCTCTCATTTTTCTCTCTCTAATGTAAATTGTATATTTAAACTATAACAAAGTTTTAGAAAAAAAAAACCGAATTTTATGTTTGTGTATGTTATAAATCTTGAATGACGGTGTCTAAAAGTCATGCACACGTGCAGTCGACGCGCTACAAGCCACCAATGTGTGGGTGTGGACGTGTTTTATGTACCGGAATGAGATGTATGATAAATTTATAAATTAGTTGCACCCAACAAATTCGAAAATTCCACTGTTTTATTTCGTTTTGCAACTAATTTGTAGATATAAAGAACCTGAGATATATTATACAGATGGTAAAAAAAATGCAGAGAGATGATGAGGTAATAGCAGGAAGTTGCAGGGGCTTTTTAGAGTCCTCTCCCCATCATTACCACAGCATATATATAGCCTTGAGCCCAGCACTCATCAAAACTAGAGCCGCATATTGAGAAATGTAGTGTATGAGCCGCTTATAACGGATCATGGAGACGGCAACGGCAATATAATCGGATCGCAGTTATCACCGTCTACCCTGATCCCACACTAATCACCACACGCTTACACAAACACACCATATGTGCTAATACACTGTCAAATATACTTAGAAAATTAGCCCAAAAAAATGGTTTGTATTGTTTTATTTAAAAAATGATGCTGAAAGCGTTTAAAGCTTAACTCAACAAAAAATTGAATTAAAATCAAACAAAAATCGTAAAACAAATTAGTCATTTAGCTTATATATGTGATTCGAAAAAGAAAAAAAGAAATTGTGCATTACATGAAAATTTAACAAAAACGAAGGCGCGCATTCGCTCTGCATTTTTCTCTTTGCACAATTTTTAAAAGCACTCGCGAATGCATTCGACCAGCTAACACACCTCAATACCTGCACAAGCCTCTGTTTCTTCAACAGCGCCTTTCATCAATTTCGCTTTAAGTTTATGTATTTTTTTTATTTAACTTTTATACACATTATGCATAAATGCTTGTAAATTTATTTCACATATACATATGTTTACGTAGAAAATAAATGACTTTCATTCAACTTTAAATAATATTTCAGTATATAACATTATATTAAATATTTGTAAATATTATAGTGGGTAATTGTAACGTTGTAAAATTCAGTTTTAATAGATATAATCGTGCGTAAGGGGCCTTAGCGGTCGTACTACGGTGTTACCAGGGTGACCGCCCCTCGCCACCGCCACCCTGTCGTATATATATTTGCCAACACGCAGATTGTCACCCTGTCACTCGCATCGCCCCTTACACTTCTCTCCTTTCAATCTGTATACAGCAGCAAAGCCAGTGTGTATAGCTACCATCCCTTATATATATATAATACGGCGGCGATGGTGGTAGCTAGCAGCAGTCATCGTTCAAATTCAATCTCAGGGGAAAGTCTCTCCCAGTGCGAGAATCTAAATTGATGTTTGATATTTTTAGTATTTTATACACCCTGTCAACCAAAGTGATTTTGTTTAAAATGTTTCCAATTATTAGGCTTGTTTTGTTTGGAATGAATTGTAAAAAAGAGCGGTTGTTTTTTTTCTTCTCGCTTATTTTCTTTTTTCCTTGTAAATGAACAGTCTCTGAAATTAGCAATTAGAGAAAAGACACATTGTTTTTTTCTGACATTGTCAAATTCAAAATTCATGTCACATTTTTTTTGGCAAAAAGAAAAATGCTCAAAATTTCTAGTTAAAAATATTCATACTGATGCCAAAACGCGAAATCATTCAAATTCATGTTGGTCAAGCTGGTGTTCAGATTGCAAATGCATGTTGGGAACTCTATTGTCTGGAACATGGCATCGAATGTAATGGAAATATGTACCAAAACTGTAACGAATGTTCGCAGGACGACAGTTATTCAGCGTTTTTCTCAATATCTGATAGTGGAAAAGCTGTGCCACGTGTTGTTATGATAGATCTAGAACCAACTGTTATAGATGAAATTCGCACCGGTTATTATCGACAACTTTTCCATCCCTCATTTCTATTAACTGGCAAAGAGGATGCAGCCAATAATTATGCTAGAGGCATGTATTCAATTGGCCAGGAAATGCTAGATTTGGCATTAGATCGTGTACGATTAATGGCTGAAGCATGCAATAATTTACAAGGATTTATCATTTTTCGTGCATTTGGCGGTGGAACTGGTTCAGGATTTACATCAAATCTAATGCAACACATCGAAACGGATTATAGTAGGAAAATTAGTAAACTGGACTTTGCTATCTATCCATCACCAAGAATTTCACCAATTATTGTTGAACCTTACAATACTGTATTAGCAACTCATGGAACAATGGAATACGAAGATGTGTGCTTTCTTATGGACAATGAAGCAGTCTATGATATTTTATATAGGAATTTGGATACGCCACAACCGACTTACACAAATTTGAATCGATTATTGGCTCAAGTGGTATCTGCTGTAACGGCATCGTTACGATTCGAAGGTGCCATCAATGTGGATTTAGCTGAATTTCAAACAAACTTAGTACCATATCCTCGTATTCATTTTCCATTGATTACATATGCACCATTTTTGCCAGCTTCAAAAGCATTCCACGAACAATCATCCATTGGTGCATTAACGAATGCATGCTTTGAACCAGCAACACAAATGGTAAAATGCGATCCACGTACTGGTAAATATATATCTTGTTGTTTATTATATCGTGGCGATGTTTCACCAACCGATATCAATAATGCAATAGCCAATATAAAAAGTAAACGTACTACGATACAGTTTGTGGAATGGAGTCCAACTGGTTTTAAAGTGGGTATTAATTATCAACCACCAGCTACTGTACCTGGTGGTGATTTGGCTAGAACTTATAGAGCTGTTACTATGCTATCGAATAGTACGGCGATTAAATCAGCATGGCAACGTATTCTACATAAATTCAATAAAATGTACAATAAACGAGCCTTTATACATCATTATGTTGGTGAAGGTATGGAAGAAGGAGAATTCGATGAAGCAAAAAAAGATTTAGCAGCCCTAATAGACGACTATAAAGAAGTAGAAAAATAAATTCATTGTTTTCATATATACATATACATATACATATGTACATAATAGATATAGTTCAAGTATATAATTATAAAAGCCCTTCAAATGTTACATATGAAATATACAATATGCCATTACATAAGTTTGAAGTGTGTTTCTTCAAGCCCCTCGAATAATTGCCCAACACATTTATCAAAAAAAAAAAGAAATAAATTCTATAGGTGTGGGAACAGTAGTTGTAACTGTGTATAATAGTGAAAACGATGGTCTTGTCAATATATGGCTGTACGAACACACGACACACATCAACCAATACCTATATCAGCACGTGGCAGTCACGAGTTTCTAATCCTGTCACTGATTAAATTCATCATTTTAAAGTGGACTTTGGTTTTAAGGGGGAAAACATTCGAAAGCTTGATAAAGTCATAATAAATCGCCAACAATTTACAAATAGTGTTTTCTTTTGAAAATTTCTAACAAAATTTCGACGAAGAAAATTTTTACAAATCAATTTTTGCAGACACGTAACAATATTCATTAGTGTAATCAAATAAAATTTAGGGCCCCTTTTATATATACATATAATGTAATAGAATTGGGAGTAGAGAAAGTGAAGGGTGTGTTGGGCCAACATTGGGTTTTGGTTTACGGGCGTAATTCAGTACACACGGCCCATCATCATGTGAAAATCACGCGTGATAATCGCACTAACACGATACACACAACACATATATTCCCTTCTTATGGATTAGAGCGGCTTTATACCATATACCCATACCATCTTGCTCTAACATACCTCATTGCTATACGCATCATTACGTGTTAGAAGTTCCGTTGGGGATTCTCTTTGCAAGATTATCGTTAATTGTGGATATCAGCGGTGGTTCAATGCTTCGTTAGTTTATGTTTCCGAGGCATCTGTCAAATAATAATATGGAACGAGATGGATTGTAATCGGGATGACAGCAGCTGATGCCTGTATTTCATCAGTATTCGTTTTTCTATATTTTTACGTGTATAATATAATGAGATGTACAGTTGGAATTTTGCGCAAAAAAGGAGAATTATTTTTGTTTATTTGTATATTATGGACGAGAAACCCCTTTTATCAGTGTTATTTACCGAAATGGCATTGTTTCCAAGTCTCGTGCCGTGTTGACAGCTAACTAAGTGCGTGTCTGTGGCAGACAGGCAAAACTTGCGCTTCTCTATGCTATCATCATAGTTCCGCACCATTACCCTAGCACTATTGTCTTTCTGATGGACATGTCTCCAACATTTGTCGATAAATTCTCGATATGCCAAAACGGGGGACCCAAAAACCGTACGAACGATATGAAATTTTTGGAGTTGTTGTTGTTGTTTTGCAGTTTCTGCAGAAAGTTGATAAAATTAGTGGTGAAGTATCCACACAGTTATAGTTGTCAGAAGCAGTTAATAATAATATAGTTGGAGAAGTTCGGTGTAAGCAGAGTGTGTGCATCACATGAAGCTAACAAGGCTTGACAATTATTCCGGGTAATTAAGTGTAGGGAACTTTTCCCGGAGTCGCTTTCAGCGGTGGTAATTAAGAGAGAGAGTCTGGTCTCTTCGTATATAACTATATATATATGGTGGCACGTCTCTCTGCCGATGTGCTCAGAATGTTCCTCAATTTCATTATCGCCTTTTGTTTCCTAGATTGATTTCCTTATTCTTCTAGATATTGCAGCAATGCCAAATTTTCAGCATTAACTGCAGATATACGCACCCATTTTTATATTCCACATCTAAAAATATAACATTCATATTAATATATTATTATACAGGAAGAAATGATTTTAACCATGACAAATTTCAATGTTAAAACAAACAAGAATATTCAATTAGTTTGCAAAAGGGCATGCATAAATCATGTTAAAAATTCAAAACCCTATAGCAGAAGAGGGAATGTGGCAGAAGTAAGCAAGTCTCTACTATATGGCGGTGGTAGGTTTAGTTTAAGACAGGCTTGGGGCAAGTCGGCCGGAACAGGAACCGGAAGTTGGCGCGTGCGTGCTAATGACGGTAATAGTCTCTCCTCTGCGAAGACTATTTAAATTTTCCTCTCTTCTCTTTGCCATTCTCTTCTTAGAGGCACTGTCGTCGTTGTCACCTTGTTTATATAATATGTGATTCAATAGTTATATATAATGGCAAATGTAATTTTATTTTCCCTATTAACAGTGTATAATTATTTTTAGTCCATATATGTATATCAAGAATAAGTAATGAATTCATACGAAGTTAACTTAATAATAATGGCTTTAGGTCGTGTCCTGGTAGACGCAACTTGGAATTTTGTTCGTGGAAAAATTAACCGTGCCCGTTCACATCCTTCTCGCATTATATATCTGAGTAGCCGTCATATATGTTGTATACACTAATGTCTGCAGTCTGCATTCTTATACACAGATTAACGTCCTTTTTAATATTAATAAACATGTCTTGTGTATTGTTCATTTTTTGTTTGGGTGGTTACATTTATATGGCCATTTATTTTTATGTATTATACTATAACACACATTCACTTACTTATTCAATTGTAGCACAAACTTTCAGTTTGTTTTATAATGAAATTATGTATTCTGAAAATACATAATAATAATAATAGCTGTGCTACGCGACGTCTCTGCAAATCTCTGCAATAACATTAGCACTTGCCTAATTGATTAAATTCCTCCCAGAAAGTGCACAAAAGGAATTAAAAGTCAAGTTATATACATATATATAGAAAAGCAATTAGGTTGATTGCATGTCTTCAAAAAACCGGAGTTCCTCTAATTATCGATAATTACTACGTACTTTTCTCGCATATAAGTTCGCGCATTTAGAAAATTTTTGCAAATATGCAATGATTTTTGGAGTAAAATTATTTGTTTTCTTTTTTTCGTATTATAGAAAAGTAATTTCAGCCTTCAGGATTTATATATTTTCATGTGATTTGGGACCACACAAGCATTGATTTAAAACTTGAAAGTTTGTATGTGTAGTAAAATCCCTTACCGGCGGGGTTCTGAACATGGAACCCACCCCCCTTGACCCGTGTGCACACCTGGGGTTAAATTTGCATCACAATAAACTGTATACCACCTGGACTTGTTGTTGTTCCCTCTGTGATTTCGCCTTGGTTCCATCCACAATTTTACAGTGAAGAAGATATACGTGTATAAAAATTTTACTCGAAAAACTTTGTACAATTAATAATATAATATATGAATGAATAAGAATTTATTAAAGCTAAAATATATCGTATATATAAATGAACATAGTGAAATTTCTGTAACATTCGAGTGTTCTACTTGAAATTGTCTATGTTATCGGTAATCGATGGCAGTAGCCTATTGTTGTCAACCGTCCATTGTTGTTACTCCAGCCGAACCGGAAGTCGGCCGTACGCGGACCGAAGCTCGTACAGCTATATAGAGAGAGAGTGGAGCGTAGCCACCTCGAGCTTATCAAACACATACATTCACTCTCACACACACATTTATACATATATATACAACACAACACCTTTATAAAGTATTGATAGCGATATTACCTAACCATCAAATATTGCCAAGGAAATATTGCATATTTTTTAAAATGCCTTTCATGGCTGGTCGCTTCTGATATGACGACGAAAGAGGAGAGAAAACATCTTCTGGCTAAACGGACACCTACATACATATATATAATACTCCTAATATATTTCACATTGACACATATTTCGTATTCTTTATTCGTATATTGATTTTTATATACTATATTTTGTAAAAAGTCGTCGTTGTGTCTAACAAACAATATGTTGGAAGAAGCGTATTTTTAGTTTTCTATATACCTGTGACAAAATATTAAAGAATGAACAAAATCTTAAAGAAAAAAGAAAAAACAGTGAATGAACTCGAAATGGTCGGCAGCATCAAACACTTTGAGATACCCATCTTCCAGTATTTAGAGTGTTCTTACCAATGGGGGGCCTTTCAAAACAAGCGGTTCCAGTGTTTTAATCTTGAGATTTGCCCAGTACCCTCAACCAATGGTCCATTTTCTAAAGCTGGATTTGCGAAATATTTTTTAAGGATCTCGGATTACATTTTGTCGACAGGTAAAAGAGAATAAGTACGAGCTCTCTTCGAAAATATTTAGAAAATTATTTCGGCCATATAGTTGGAAAGTGTCTGGTTTCGTTTAAATTTTTCATATATGAAGTTGTACAAATCTCGATTCGGTAAAATACATATATGTATAATTGAATGTGAATTTACCCTTGAAAAAACCACTGTATAGGGGCCCTATATAGGAACAAAAGCATTTCGTATTACACTCAACCATTCCACAAAACCGCATCCAGATACCGATAGGGGTTGAAATCGAATAGATCTCGACTGGTCCACTGGAATGTTGAGATTTTTGCACACCTGGGCTATAATTCGAGATAGGGTACTACAATGCATTCGAAAGAGAATGTCACACACAATGTACAGTCTTTTCAAAAATTTAGCCTTCAAAAAAAATATATCTAATGATATCTAGTTTTTAGCAGTTTGAAAAAATCTCAAGTCTATACTTGGTTGAAGATTAGTAACTTCGTAGCTTACATGTGTATGAGCTTGATGTAGAATTTTAGGGGGAAGTTAAAACCACTCCCTGCTCCAAGGGCGGTCAGAATCCTGCAACGCCCTGTGCTCCTGCTGCTCCTGCTGCTGATGCTGCTCTCTACGGTGGCGCTAACCGGTTCTTTCAGCAACTAAAAATCAGTTTCAGTCGATTCCAACTTTGTACACATAAACAGCAGTCAGAAAAGCAGCTTCAAACGATGCTTTTTTTCTCTATCCTACAAAAGCTTCTACTCTTCTTGCTTTTATCTAGTTAATTTTATTATGTACTTCTAAGTTTTTTTTTACATAAAAAAACTACATCCGAATAATTTGTTAAAACTATTTGAAAAACTTGTTATATATTTAATTGCAGTATGTAGAAAATGAATACTTATTTCTAATACAATAAAAAATTGCATCCGATAAATTTGCCGACAACGTCTTTGTATTATTTATTTTGTTGTGACGACATTATTGTTATCAAATAATTTTGTTGTCCGTGAAATGTTTTCAATTGAAGTCAACAGGTTGTACTATTGTCGACAATACTTAATAGAATTACCATAATAATATTGTCATTCTTATATATTTACCATAACAGAAAAAGCCAAGCGTTCTCTCTCTCTGTGAATGTATATATAGATATATATGTGTATATACATATATATAGGGCTGAACGGTAAAGCGCCAGACGTAAGGGTTATTTTGGTGACGTATTGAGCTTAACAATGCGATTCATGTCAATTCAATTGCACAAAGAAGTATTCTACTTTAGGAAATAGGGTTTGACTGCTTTACACATTTATATAGTTACTTATTAACATTTACAATATGTAAAAGTGATTATTATCTGTTTTGAGGTAATTGTTGTACGATGGAAACTGTGTACGTGTGTATGTGTGTGTGTAACGCCAATGTTTCACACTGATTTAAATCTATTGATTCCACCAAATTCAATAGTGTACTATTTGTGTCACCAAACCTATATAAATTATAATTGAAAAACATTAGATTCGTTCAATTATACATATATGAAGATGATGTTCTTCATCATCTCATCATCATCATCATCATCATCAACGCCATACATGACTGAAAATGCCAAAGAAGCCAGTATATTTCTCTTATTGCTTCACCACACAAATGCAAGTCATCAAATGATGATCATCACGACTTTGTAGCTATATACGGTCCACAACCATACAATTACATCGCAATGGACCAGATGGGTAGCCAGAAGAAATGGTGAAAGTTGTATAAGAGAATGCCACTGGACCAAAACCTACCAACACACACAACATTATAGTTGAAATTAAATGTTAGTTGCTTAATATAAAATGATTGATAGTGAAGAAAAAGTGTGAATGTAGAGTTAAAGATAGTTATGGGGTAACGTTAATGATATGGTTGGTGACGGTTGGTTTGTCATCCCATGCATTAGCTCGTTACCTGTTTACATTCCGCCCTAATAACTATTATTATATACAATTGTTGGCCATTAACTACTTATATGTATACATATATATGAGTATATTTTTTTTCTTATCTGCAATAAACAACAAATTTGTCTTTTCGAATCCGGCTTGGATAAAATTAATAAACTATCACCCATAATGGATTCCACACAATATAGTTCCGGTTGCCGTACAACCGGAAACGATTAGTCCACAAATACTGACCCATTGGTATCTTCGATCGCCCATAAAAATATTAGCCACGACGCGTTTATGTCCTAGGGGGAATTTATATACACAGATTGATGGTGCAATTTTATGTTTTCTTTACCATAAGTAAACAGACAGAAACGATATCAGCAAAGAAAATAAACAATCAAGTGTCTGTTTGGATTATTTATAATTTTTTTCCTGTCAGAATATATACATAGTGTACTATATATAGTTCGACGTTACAATTTTCAAGCTGTTTTGTTAAATATTCCCGATGTTCCACACTGTACAAATTGTGTAGTGTAGTAGAAAGGTTTTCTGGCAAAGCGAGATACGAGACTCCGCGGCGGATTTTCTGTTGAAAGCTGGGGGACCATTTCAAAAGACTCAAAATTACTTTCGGGATAAGAGGGATTAGGCCGAAGCGGTCGCTTGTTTCTGGCGCGCTTCTACAGCATTAGGCAGGCCTGGCTTCACGCACCCAATACCCGTTTCATCAAAAAACCCACCCCCAAGTACACCACCCAATTACTCATACCATTCGATTGAATCTAGTTTTACGTTACTTTTTTTCTCTCTTCTTCTTGTTTTATTAAATCTAGAATTAATTGCTTTTTTGCATTTAACTTTTTTGTACAAAATGAAATTAAACTAGAAACAGACATTTTCTAACGGGTGGAATTTAATAAGTTTCTGTACATTTTATTTTGAATCAATATATAACTAGACCAGTTTTCTTGTAAACAAAGAAGAAGTGAATTTTCTAGCAAAGGGATTTCAGCAATTTAGACATTATACTAGCTAGCAGTATAGAGCAGAGAGAGAGCAAGATTGTGTGGATATTTAATATTTCAGTGTCGTAAACTGGAAACAGAAGTAATACGAAGTGGCTGGAAGATGTGAAAGAAGCAGATTGGAAATGCGCTCACGTATCTGTGCCAATATCCACCGCGCCACCATCCACATCTTTTTTCTCTCTATACATATTCGCATGTATATGTGTGTGTGTTCGTGTTTTATATAAGACTTATATGTGGGTGCTTCATATATATAAATGTATGTGAGCCTGCCACGGAATTTTATGAGATTTTTTTCGTTAGACAGATGTCCCGGTTATTAGTTTGCTATGTGGAATACGAGATCCACTTTACTACTTCCTATATATATAAAATATTGTATTCGATTGGAATATATTTTTAATAAAATATTATTGTATTATATAGAAGTGCAAGTGAGGAAAAAAAGGAGAATCAAAAGCCAATCGAGTTAATCGTTATTATAAAACAACCACTTGCAGATGTAAACATAATTGAATGCAACCCTTAAAATAAACACAATTTTGTCAATTAGCGCGACAGACAAGTTCTGAATATGTTTGTATATATACATATATATGTGCCTCAAGCGCCCCTTTGTCATTGTTAATGGATAATTCAGGTATTTCCGTTCAAACGCAAATAAAATTTTATATATTGATTATTCAAGTATTATGTATTCATCGATATTTTTTTTATATTGTGTTTGTTTAAATCGTATAATACAAAAGTTAAAACTGTTGCCCATATATTATGTATAAAACAAAATTTCGAATCATATATGCATTATTTCGTACTTATCTAACACTTTGTATTTAATAGTATCATTAATCAATCATTCGTGGAAAAAAGGGGGTGAAGAAAAATACAGATGACGGGAAAACCGACCACTTGATATATAACTAATGGTATGTTCTCACAAAGTAAAAAATGATACGACTTATCATACTTTCAGTCGCTTCCAAACTACAAATTACCAATTTTTTTTCTTCATTTTCTATATATGAATTAAACTGATCAGTAAACATCTGTCTTTTTTTATTTTCGTGTGTACGTAATTTAAGATGTACATTCAAAGAACATTTCACTCGATTAAATTTCAATATACAAGGGCATAGCGTGCAATGAAATTATAAAAATCTTGATAAGTTTACCCATATACAAAAGAGGCTCATGTTATATATGTTAGTACAATTCTCACGATTTTTTTTTCTTTTCTCAATATATGTATGAATACACTTTATAACCCCTTAATTTACCTGCCAACCTTATGTGTGTGTGCGGGTGAAAGTTCTTTTCAGAAATTTAATATTGTACGTGTATGTAAGTTATGTAACTTTCACTATAAAAAAATATCCGATATTTTGTTTTCCTAAAGATTTTCATATTATGATAAAAAGAAAACTATATATATTATACAGTATGTATAGTTTTTTTTTGCTTTTTTATAAGAAAGAGTCGATTAAGTTTTCTTGTGAGAGACGTTTTTAAGGCTTATGTATGTGCACGTGATCGGGGCGTAGGAGGAGAAGGTACACGCAACGTTTCTCTCTACTCCTTCGGATCCCTATTTTCCAGCCAACCCTCGAGACCCAACTTGCCGACCAATCACTGTCTAGAACAAAAGAATACACTCTGGTTCAAAAGCTTCAACCAGAAACTTAACCTTCTCCCTATACAGACGATGAAGCATCACCAAAATGAAGGCAACAAAATTTTCTTCGAAAAAAAATTTATATATAGAAACGTATATCACATCAAAAACAAATCAATTTGTTGTGCTATTAAAATATATGGGGTCCCAAAACCGCTTTGTATTATATTTTTAGAAGGGTTGGCGACAATTATTTTGTGACCATGACAACTACATACTGTAGAATGAGTTAGGGATTAATTAACCCCTTAGGTCGACCCCCTCACACACACACACACACACACACACATATACGATATATGATGGTTATTAAATGTTACACGCAAATGAATATATGACTCATTTGAACTATTTCTCAAGTGGTTTTTGTGGAGACAACAATAGCACTGCTATTAAAGGGGGTTAATTGGGAAATTTTACAATTTTTAAATACTATTTGAAATGCATTATTTTTTTTAAAGTTTGCACGGGACTAACGTAAATGCTATATATATATAACATAATTCAAAAACAATTGTGTTAATGAAGGTAAAATATTTGCCTGAATAAATCTGCATAATATAACTCGCCAATAGAGAACATATGCAAACGACAAGCTAGGAAATGTATACATATATATGTATGGTATTGCTTGTTCTTGATCAAATTTGCGTTTCAAATTACTCACAAGATTACCCCGCAAATATTAGTTTTAATCCAATCAATATCAATATTCCACACTTCCGACAGACACAACCAAAATGTTATAACCATATATATATACGTATATAGTAGGTATATATGTATAAAGCGAGATCGACTATTAATTTATATAGTGAATGAATAAGAAGAGACATATACAACATGTAGGGCAAAACAGTATTATAGAGAGGGTTTAGATTTGTCCCTAGCGGTCGTTCTATAGGCTAAATATCGAGCATATTGCTACGCTCATCAACTGGCGAGTTATAAATATTCAATGCGAATGTAAACAGCCATTCCTTTTCACTATATATATGCTGTGTATATGTATGCATACAGCATAACTTTCTCCCTCAGGAGCAGCACGGGCCTGCCATCGTACACAGAGAGAGGGTTCGAATATATACATATATACAGGATGTTCCAGAATAATGTGGCAATGTTTTAAGGGGTTATTCCTGAGTATACGCTGTACGATTTAAGAAAAACAAAGTTTATATAAATACTTGTGCGAAATCGCTTGGTTTTAAGATGCAGGGTGTTAAAGTTTTATGAAAAAAAAAACAAGTTTTACTTAAATATTTCAGGAAATAGTTAAATTTGAACGAAAAAGACCGCCTCCAACTGTGTTTTAATGATAGGGGTGAAAACACACCCTCGGAATTTTTTGTTTTTGCCTGTTAATGTACTATTTAAAACATTTTGTTTAATAGGAAATTTAATAAGGAAACTTTTGTTTCTCTTGACATTTTTCCTTCAAATGAGTCGTTTTTGAAAAAAATGCGAAAAACTTAACTCGTGTCGTCAATAAATCGAATTTCAAATAAATAGTAATTTCTGAATTGTTTTTAAAATATCTTGGAAGTTTAAATAAATAAGGCCCGAAATATTCACCTCCTGATAAATTTATGCTCCCTATAACTTCCCTGGATACATTTGTTAACACAATTGTTTCTATAGAAATTATGTTCCAGATAAATTTATCAGGAGATGAATATTTCGGGCCTAAGTATATAAAATATAAAAATAGTTATAATATATGCATTAAATATAATATAAAAGCATAAATTTAATGAAGGATTCAACTACAAAAAAACACAACAAAAGAAGTCATAGGTATGTATATGGGGGCGGCTAATTATGCAACTTCAACACCTTGTAAGTATCTCAAAAACCATGTGATTTCGGACAAGTGTTTATATGAACTTTTTTTCTTAAAATGTACTCAGGATAAAATATTGCCACGTTATTCTGGAACACCCAGTATATACATATGTGAATTCGTGTTGGGGTGGTAAGCAAGCTAAGAGCAGGGATTTGAGGTCACTGCTGTCGAATCTCATCATCAAGTCACAGTCTTGATTTTCAATTCAATTTACACTATTAAACTTGCATTTATTATGATGTGTGTTGGTGAGGGTGGAATATATATGTTGAGCAATGCATCCCCCTGCTTTTACCATTCAAATCGTTCCCTTGAGTAAACTTTGTAATTACATAAAATCATTATTATTACGATTGTTTAAAAAAATGCATGTATTCGTAAAATTTTGCGTATAACGATTATTATATGAAAATTGTGTATATATAAATGTGCAACTGGTTGGTATCAATAAAGCTCGACACAAAAGCTCCATTGAAATGCATATATAGTAAAGAAACAGGACCATAAATCAATACTAATTTTAGTGGAAATAAACTAAACTTCAAATAAATGCTCAATTTACAATATCTCCGTGCATAATTTACCGTACAGCGTATTTTATTATCGAATCGGCTGGCTGGCGATATCGTGTTTTCGATCTTTATGCAAAACAGTTTCCGATAATGACTTGAAAGTGTCGCGATTTTTTTTATATATATACAACGAACCCCAATATTCCTTATATTATCTTCATTTTGTATTACCAACACGATAATTTTACGATTCATTTAGTTTTGCCGGAATTGATAAGTTGATTTTTCCGTGATCGTGATGATGGGAAGAAAATCGTGAAAATATACTATCAAATAACAATTTGCTTGTATAAAATGAAGAGCTTTTTTTGAACTTTGTATAAAATTTAATAAAAAATGCAATTTTGATGCATTTCGTCGATTGCGCGTGCATATCCGGAATAACATTTGGTTTGAGTTCTTTAGGTATGTGAGCAATGCTAGCCAAGGAATGCCGCTTTCATTTTTGGCCCTATAAATCAGGGCAAAATCGCTTTAATAAAACACACACACATAAATGTGTGGTGGCTTTCTGCCTCCACCTTATATATAATATTATACAGTTGTGGAGGATTTGTCGTTTTGAAACATATCAGCCATTTCCCAACCGCAAATATTTTTATATGTTTCACTTTGTCTAAAGTGGGATGTGTTGTATTTTTCATTACAAACTTTTACAGTCGCGAACATACATATTATTATATATATAAGGGGGAAAAATATTGTTGAAGATGAGGGAAGAAATTCAAGTACTAGTCACACAGGATACACGATATTATTAAAGTTATTTTGTGGTGATTTTATTCTTTTTTATATGTTTTTCCACCCTTGCAGTTTCATGTTTGTCTTTTCTCTAAAATATTATATATTTCGTACAATTTGTTTTTATTATTTTCATTTTTGTGTCGTAAAACGAATAAATCGTTTTCTATTTTACCTATTTATGTATAGAATAATGTGAATGTAAATTTAATACAAAACTGTTTATTACATTTTAGTCAATTTTGTTAATGAAAATTTTCACCCTGATCAAAAGTTCTATTGAACGTCAACGCAAAATATACCCACACACATACACACAGATGGTTGTTATTTTTTTTTATTTGTGAGAAAAATACACATCAATGCGGGATAAATAAATGCAGAGAGAAACGACGACAAGGCCCCCGATTTACGAGGGCACTTTAAATGCATTTGACATCGTTAATCAACAATACAAAAAATAACGTAAAATACTAAAAGATTTCTACAAATATATATGTGTATTATGATGTGGTTATATTGTATTATTACCCTGTATATAACTTTTGTCATTGTGTACTACTATATCAGATGCAATTAAAATATAATAAATCGTAAAAAGGAAATGACTTCTTAACAAAATCACATCAAATAAAAATATATATATACAACAAAAGCTTCACTAAATAGATATTGGTTTGTTCAAATTGTAATTATTGGTTTATTGATATTCCAATTTACGTTTTTTTTTCAAATATAAGAGGCTTTTATCGAATATACATTTTCAGGGAAAAACAAAACGCAAATGCAACATTGCTCGCTATTATAATGTTGTTGAAAAACTATTTTCAATTTTTTTTCTGTTTTCTTTTAAATGTGTACACCGTGTACATATTTATCTGCAACCAGTTGAATATATACTCTCTCGGTTCTCCTTTTGTTTGAATTATTAGTTTTGCATTGAAGTGTGCCGTTGTGGTTTCCTTTATTTTATGTACCGGTTGTGCCGTGTATATACATATATCGGCGCTTTACCATCATCATCCACGAAGAGAGAGCCGTTTCTCGCTTCATTTTATATATATACATACAGGCCGAGAGATGAAATACGCTTTTTGTCTAGATATAGGAGTCCAATAGTGGTTTGGAATGCAACTACCGGCAAATAATAAACAACTAAAGTCTAACTAATATTTACTTTCTGCTGACTCGTCCTCCATTATTAAAGATTATTTTATTGTCAATGAAGGTTTCTTTTATTATAAAATATTATATAGTGTTACATATGTATATGTATTTAACAGTTTTGCTGTCTTAATTATTCTTCTCTTAGTAATACGAGATCATTCTTCTCGTTACCTATAACGCAGTTTGTCTATAATATACATATATATAGAACGCCGTCTTTTCTTTTGTAAATGTATTTTAATTTTCTTTTTCAACGTCATGCCTTTAAAATATACAATTGAAATACCTATCAAAATACTGTTTTGTTAAATACAATTATTCTTTTGAA
>SSSI01004115.1:51842-82597 GCA_004796505.1 Oryzaephilus surinamensis | reverse complement strand
AGATATTTAGCCAGTTTTCTATATAATTGGTTAAATAATATGGAATTTATATACGTTTGTTCATTATTTAATTGACACACTCTATTGAAATTATTGTACGTGCTTTTGCACAATTCAAATTATGCAAAATACTCTATACATTTATATTATATATGATTGCAAACACTTGTTGGGAATAATGCGAATAAAACGCAGCATGCAGTCATATCTTTCTTTTTTTTTTAATTTTGTTTCACTGATTTTATGAATTATTATTTCCGTGATTTTCTTTTTCTCACCAATTCATTCACCAGTACACTTACATCTCGCAAAATCAATTGATGGAAATTACATTAAATACAAAACGTGAATACCATTCAGCACTAAAAAGCTATAATTTAATCAGAGAGATAGCGAATAAGTCGATTCTGATATAGATTTATTGGACCGTCTATAAATTGTATCAGACATCAATTATGCGATTAAGAAAATTACAGCCAATTTTAAATGACATTTTGTGTTTTTTTTCTTTTTGGTAACAAATTTTTATTTTAAAACGAAACTTTAATTAAAAACTATAAATATAAGGGAATGCGGCAGGTAAAATTGACGTGCAGAAAAATATATACACATAATACTAAATCAACCCCTTGCAAATTACATGTGGGGAAGTTGTGTGTGTGTGCGGAAGTTAGTTTTGATATCGGCCTGAGGCAGTGTGCCAAACATTTTTAGTACCTCTGATTCGGTTGTATATTTTTATGTTAATCGGATACTCAGGTATAATAAGGGTTCATTCATACAACAGTGTAATATATTGAATTTATTTTGTTGAAAAAATATGTTATAGTTAATAGATAAGGATTGTAAGGTGGCAATTAGGGATGATTGAACATATATAGGCTAAAACGACATATAGAAGACAGGCACGACATCGAATCATTAACTATCATGCTATTCAAATAAAATAACTTTCCAATATATTGTACTAGAAACTGAATAATAAATAATACTTGTTTTTATTTTCTCCAGTATTGGCTCTTAAATATTATGACTTATTGATAAAATAAAGTAAAATTAATGTGCTTTGATTTTAAATCCAATTAAAATCGTAAAATACGTATTTTTCGTTATAATGAAAAATAATGCTCAATAAATTATTGTTTTAATGACAAAACAATTTGATTTGTTGTTTCATCAAAAATCTTTATTCAATTCCCACATGGGTTTTATTTATTTTTTCTCTTCTATATATAAAACCGCACATTAAACTCAATGGACATTTAATAATACCAGTCGGTTTTTTTCTTCCAAAGTAAATTAATAGTGTCACGCAAGTAAAATGTCCACTATATAATAATCTATAGTATAATACAATGATACTGCTTTCTTTGAAGAAAAAGATAAGTTAAGAAAAAGGGTAGAATGTCAATATGTTATATTTGTTTTGGTCGTTTTTCATTAAGAACACAAGTATAGAAAATAGAGGGGATAATAATAATATAAGGGAAGAACAACAGTCTAAAGACGCGCGCCGTGGTTTTACAGTGCAATAAAACAAGTAAATAAAAATCTTGTAATAGCTTTAAGACCATTACACAGATGGTCCGTAAATTAATGTTATATATTATGTATACAAATTGTCGTACAATAAGTATTATATAATAATGTGAGAGTGCAAGACGGATACAAATTTAATTTACAATTAAACTGTTTTGCATCTTTTGCTCTTCTCACGATATCAATGTACGAAAACATTATATATGTAATAATGAAAGGGCCATGTGGAGATATAGGAAGTGACAGGATAGACCCAGAATATTTAATGATATGCAAGGGCTTGCCTACATTAACAGGAAGACACTAGGTGAACCCTTTTATATTATATGAAACGTAATAAAAAACACACATTATTCTAAATGGGTTTTTTTTTCTTAAGCAAATAGCGCGCGATGTGTTGTGTTCCCATAATGGTAAAGAGTAAAGACCATTTGTTCATTAATACAAAAAAAATAGGGATGATAGACAACATTCTGGACCAGTTTTTGTGAATGCAGCTTTCAAGTTCGTTTTTATATAATATTTAGTTGCTTTGTAAAATATTGTGACAAATTTAAAAAAATTTTCGGAAAATACTTTAATAAGTACTCTTATAATGGCACCCCTAAAACCGCAGGTAGTTTTCAATAAAAAGGTACCGTTCTTCCGCCTGTCAATATATATTATAAATATAAATGTACATTGTACAATATAATCGATCTATTGCTCGAATATGTGTAACACCTTTTTCTATATATATATAACAACCTGTTGCCACACTTGATTTTTTTTCTACCTATATGTGGGGCCACTTGAGCTCCGCTTATTAAAATGTAATTTAATTTTTACAGATTGATCGACTCTCTATACATAAATATTGATTTTGTGATTAATGTAACAAAACTTTTACAATATAATGCAAAAAAACGGTTCACTCTGTATATACCTTAGCATTTAATTAGTCTTAACTGAAATTTAAATGCGTTCCATAAATTTGCATACAACCTGGGCATATCAATTACATGGATTCCTAATGAAATCTGCATATATGCACAACAATGATGGGAAACTGACAACAAGTTCCGTCCCTTTTCTCTTCCACTGATGTTTTTTCCATTTATTTTTTGTTACTAGCCCCTTTTCAATGATTTGAAACTATACCTATACAATTAAATTTATGCAACTGAGTACATTATTTCTATTTATAATTTTTTATATAATGCAACGTTCTTTGTTGAAAGAGAAAAATAAATTAGTGCAGCCGGCTGTATTGTAATATTTTTCTATTGTCTTCCTGTCTTTTCGCTAAAGTTTTTTTGCCATCAACGGTACGCATTTTCTGTTTTTGGCCCAATTATTACTGTAAATAATTATCTAATCGTCAACCCCATTTTAAAAACAATTTACTATTATAAAATTAGCGTTTGGTATTAAATGAACAATGGTTCAATTTTCACGCTTGTCTCTTTCTTCTTTCTCTCTTTCACTTTATATTTGGGAACCAGATTGTCTCAGCTATAATCTGAAGATAATGAGAACAACTCGCAGTTTCTGTAGCAGTAATTGCAGACAAAAACCGTTTCTCTCTCCGGCTATTGTTATATGAAGTGCTCATAAAACTATACAATGCTACTTATTATGGTGTGCTCGGGCTCTCTCTTTATTATTATGTTCAACAAGTGGCATTCGAAATTTACAAATTAATTTCCACAATCCTGGAAATTAATTTTATATTATAACAATTACATCCCCATATATACAATTTAACTGTATATATGTATTAGTCTTATTTTATTACTCAATTACAAAATGGGATGTTATCGTTAAAAACATTCGTATTTTTTCGTTTCATTATATTTTCTGATATATAAAAGATATCATTTGCTTGTTTTTATAATAAAAATTGTTGTATAAACACATTGTCATAATTCAGATAACATCACCAGGTCTTTTATTGGCTTTAAGATAAAGTGATAGGCAGGTGAAGTGGATATATTTAAGTGGAAATAGGGTGCCTAGACACACAAAACACACCAATATAAACGTTTTTTCCGTATTTTTTAATGAAAATATAAATATAAATATATTTAGATATACATCTATTTTTATATACGAGTATACCTAATACGTTTAATGGAACGTTTGTAGCTCGTTAAAATAATAAAATTAACAACATTCCAAACTATTGGATCACATTTACAATAAGTAACAAAACGGTTATAAGGTTTTGATTTCCGGTTTGGTAATTATGCAAAGGGACAACACACAATCGTGAAGAAAAAGGGTTTAAAGTGTAGCAAGCCAACAGCAGTCGGGCAGCGTTGAATGCGTTTCTGTACATAAATTAGAACGCATATGCAAATAGTGTCTTGCACTAAACAGGATGTGAACATAGTGTGGCATTAATGGTTGTTGGGACCCATTGGCTTTTTCCCTCATCTACATACCATGTGTATAAGCAAGAACAAAACAAAACGTGGAGAGACGACGGGCGCGACAAAAAAACTTGACAAAAACAAGGTACGTTTTGTTATATTATATTATTTGGGGTCCCTTGATGATGTGTGCTGGTTCTTCATTTCATAAAGAGCCCATCAGTACCTCTCGCGACTGCAGCCGTGTTGCACCCACCATACATATACCAAAAACTCGAAAATCCAGCTGGACACGCTGTCCATCCGTTAAAACATACAATTTTTTTTATTCCCAAAACACTATTATATTCGTTAGTTTGTTAGTTGTATGTAAATCGATGTACTTTTAATGATATTTTAATTACAAGTCAAGTTGATTGATGACGTTACCTACGATATACGAGTATGTGTATTTTTGTGTGTGTTTTCTGAATTATTTTTTTTTCGAAATAAATTCTACTCCAATTAGGAAACAGGGTGTTATACTATAAGGAATAAAGTCATTTACATAAAACACAAATCAATTTTGATAATAATTTTCCATTTATAGAATGCCAGAGTGTGAAAAAACGCTTATCACAAATTTATTCCTCTTTCTCTTCCAAAACCGTTTAATTTATACATCTTTTTTTGCATAAAATAAGTAGGTAATTACATTGTTATCTGTTTAAAGTGAGTGAATATTTTATTCCATATTAGTGATAAGATGCGCTTCGAAGGAGGTATAAATATTTTCTTAAATGTTTTTAATGTAATTAGTCCGGAAGGTTTCTTGTTTATGCTAATTGACAGGTGTAGGAGACAGAAAAAAAAATACACGTTTATATTTAACATTATATTTTTCTTGGAATACGAAAAAAAACTTTCATTTGGATAAATTTTAACGCGACAATGATGATGAAGTCGTGAAATAAGTTTTGAAAGCACCACGACGAAGACGTCGGCGGCTAAACTTGTGTATATATAGTAGCTATATAGGGCTTAAATGTGATGCATTATGCCTAGTGACAGCATGAAAAATAGTCACATTTACCGGTCTTTCGGATGGTTGTTGCGGGATATACTCTTATATTGTGTGTGACGTGTTAATCAGGATTGATGGTGGCACAGACGTTGATATCTCTTCGTCTATAATAATAATATACGTGGAACTTTTATTATTTTACGCTCACTTTTATAATATACCTAAATATTTTGATATAAGTTCGAAAACCCGTCTTTAATTATTTACGTATAATACATTCTCTTCTTATCGTTTCGTTCGTTCGCTTTTTGCCTATTCGTGAATTTGTGGATTTTAAATTTGTGCTTTAACTTTTCCACGTTCTCCAATTTCCATACAAAGAGAAGAGAGGAGAGGCTCTGTAATCTTGCCACCCTAATTTCTCTGTCTCCTCTTTAATATATATTTGTTGGTTCGACCCTATATATAGAACATTCTTCGGACCATCCTACTATACTATACCATTCCGCCGCCGCCGCCGCACCCGCTTTCTATATATATGTATAAGATTTGCAAAGAAATGATGAAAAATAATCCTACTATTCCCGATCCTGTCATCTGCCTGGTTCACATTCACTTTTGTGTGTTGTTTTCCCACAAGACATTTTCTTTTTCAAACATAAGTCTGTCAGTTTTTTATTCTATATTCTTTTGTTGATAAAAACTCATCTCAGTTTAATCAATCTATCCAATTACATATTGTATATACCTATATGTATACGTATATACATGTGATAATCGAAATTGAAAAAAAGAATTTCGTTTATTACATTTTTTCTCCATCATCAGCATCGAAATTATTATTAATGTTGCAGAACCATGAGACGATTTGATAGGTAATTTTTAAAATGATTAACGTTATTCACATTTTATTAAACCGCTTAAAGAATTAGAAGATTTATTCGTTTTATATTTTTTTTTATTATGTAAAAGTCGCCCCCGCGCGCGTACTTTGCTTCTGATTTGATATTAAAAGTATTATTAAAAAAAGAACCGCCGCGTCTCTTCTCGTCGTTCCTCCATCTCTTCGCGTTCATATGAGATTTGAGAGATTTCAGGCATTGATAAATCGTTAGTCATAATATTGAAGTTTATTGAAGGGGCCCCCAATATACATATACATTCTTTAAAGTTAGATTGCGACAGCAACGAAAGCACTTATTCACTAACGAGCTTGGAAAATATTTCCCATTTAAGATACTCGTATATAAATTTTTCCCAATGTATGTTTATAATTATACATATTTTATATTATGCTTCAATGGCAACACATTTCCATCAGATATTATTCATTGAACTGTTAAGAAGAAAATTTCAATCATTTTTATAAATAATGATATATGTGATATTTTTTCTTCTATATATGACATGAGCGGCCATTTCGCGAATAAATAATTGGTGAGCTTTTTTACAAATAGTGCGCATGTGTTCAAAAGCACACCCTCACTGTAACCCTGACTACACAAGAGGGTGATATACATATACATATATACGAGTATAGTTCAAACTTTATAAGGGTGCTACCAATAATAATATACATATATATGTATCTAATAAACAATATAGGTATGCAATATTGCATATAATGGCGTTTTTATTTAATCGAAATTAAATAGTCCGCCTATATTGATGAAATTTATAGCACTTTTTCTTGTTTAATTTTTATATTAACATATTAATATTAAAATTCATTAAAAATTTTAAACAGGTTTTATTTAGGTGGACCAAACTTTATAATTAATCCTAATTACACACCTTAACATGAGAATTAATGTTTATTAGAATACAGTAATAAGCATTTTTAAATTTATTACCATGTGTATTTTCATAAATAAATTGGTTTAGTAATAAAAAACGATTGTATATTAAAATATGTTGTAACAAACACACTATATTATAGTTGTAAATTATATTCTTTAAATAGAAATAAAGGAAAAAAACATTTTTTAATCACCATCAAATTATACATCTTTAAATATTTAAACAAATAATTGTCATGTTATGAAAATTGTAAGGTTTTCTTTATTCAAAGAAAATATTAATTAATGTAGCTTGAAGCTAAATAAACGAGTAATACAAATGACAACCGCACGAATCCTTATTTAAAAGATTGAATTAATAATATTATGATTTAAACTAGAACTTAGAAAAAGTACCTATATTATATGAGGGCATTCATTAAAATTATTATTTTCTTACATTTCGTGTTCTTTTAACATTTTTATATGTGTATACTTATTATTGGGACGAAAATTAATTTTTGCTTTTCGTTATAATTTCATATTTGTTATAATACATTGCGTGTTATTCTCGTATAGTTACTAATTAATTAATTTGTTACATTCACAAAATACATAATTAGTTTTAATATTCATATACATATATATATATAGAAAATTTATGTACTAGTTTGAAAATAATTAAATGGTAATTTAGCTATTAATATTAATTGTAATATTATTTTTTAAACAATCCAAAATACATTGAATGAAATTTATTAATTAATATTTACACAAATTACATTTAATTAAATTGAAATAATTAAGTTAGATAACTGTTTAAATTGAGATAATTTGTCACAATACATATATTTTTTTCTTTTCATATTAGCACCAATTTAAAAATAATTGTACAATTTTACGCTTTCATTCAATTATTATTATTATTGGATATTCACAAAAGTGTGTAAATAAATAATTATTACTTCTAATAAATGACAATAACAAGTCACAACAAAAACTCTGACGTCTAAAAGAAGTAATTTTCACAAAGTTTGAAGAACGAAATAATAATAATAGTAATAAAAAATACAAGTAAATAAACGTGCTGGTTCTGATCAAATTCCAATTAGATATTCGAAGCGAACACAATTTTTTTATTCGTTTTTTTTCATCTTCACCAATCAACGTTTATGTCAACTACATAAAGTAAGCAATCATTTCTCTCTCTTTCCTACAATCTACAAAATATATGTATATATAAAAATCAACCAAACATACTTAAAAAGTTTAAATGAGGTCTGATTCTTCTTCATCGTTTGCGACACATTAAAAATCTTCTAAACACAAAATGTGTTCAAAAACGTTTGGATATTTAATTGGACTTTAAAAACCCGATTCCTGAATAGCTTAACTTTCAGTTTAAAAGTGGATTCAAATTGTCATTACAACAATTACAATTTGTGTAGAATATATATAAGAAGCCTTTTTTTGTTAACTTATTAACTTCTTACAAGGATTGATAGAAAAATAAAAAAAGTTGAAGAAAAACTGTCGTCTTTCATTTTAATTGCACATGTTTTGAGTTACAAAATTTATAATGAGACATCCCTTACGGTAAAATATGTTTAGACCATTATAATAACATTTTCCCCAACTTATTCCAAGATAAAAATGTTGTGTGTGAGTATTTCAGTTTATTAATCTATGCCCGGAGGTCGTTTTATATTAATGAGCACGTTTACAGATAGCGAATTTTATCAGATTTCATAAATATACATACATAATATTCAGATTTTTATTTTTTTTAAGAAAATAAACAACACAATTATTACTTGTTTAATTATTTTAAATGTTTTTATAATTCTTTTATTGTTGTTACAATTATATGGTAAATAGGTTGTATTTTAAACAATTTTATATATATTTCTGTCAAAATGATATGTATCACAAAAAAACGATATTAATAAACTAATAATAATGTTCTACACGAATGTTTTATTATAATTAACAGAAAAACCGTGCTTTTTTTCGGGTGTAAAATAATTTATTATGCCTATTTGTATATTAGACGTAAAATATGATGTAAACGCAAACTAAATACTCGTATATACAATTAATTTAAAGAAATATTTAATTTTTGGTCACTATTATTTTTTAATGTGCATGCTTTTTGTTACATTAACTAATTTTAACACTTTTTAATTTGAAATTTAAAATTCAAATTTACCTATCCTTAATTAATCAAAAAAAAGAGATTGTTAATTAAATATATTATTTTTACATTTTGTTTTATTAAAACTTAATCTTGTGAGTAATAAAAATGTTATAATAGATTTTTATCTATCTATTTAATATAAAAATACATAGTATGTGTGTAGGTTGGAAAAATTTGCCTTGAAATAACAGTAAATATGTATGTAATGTGCTAATTTATTCAATTTATTATTAATATTATTTTCAATGATTTATTGCAGTTTGTTTTAAAAGTTTTTTATGCTAATATAATTCTCGTATATTTAAAAGATTGGCTAGCACAGAAACATTATATTATATACAGGGTGATTTAACGAATATTGTTTTCTAAACAATTATTAATTACCAAACACGTTTATGTTGAATTCTTTTTGATAATTTTTTTACATTTATAAATAAATGAACACACAAAACTTCAATCAGATTACCTAAATGATATTTTTCTCTTCTCTTATTCTGTCATATACATGACGGGGGGTGGTTTGAATATCAAGAATGGGGACGTTGAAAATCTCGTTTTAAAGGGAAAAGGGAGCGAGTTATCGATCAGCCCTCGATGTATACATATATATATGTATATAGTATAAGACGCCTGTAGTCATAGATGGAATAGCAATAAGTGGGTGGCCATAGTTATATGCGAACGTGTGTAGGTAGGGTGGAAACCCGAATTAGGGATCAACACAGGAAAAAAAACCATGGGGGAGAAACGTAGAGAGTCAAAAAAATATATAAAAATAACGCCGCCGCTCCTGCTGCCATTGCCGCCATTTCTCTTTTATACAATTCAACAATGCGGTCGCATACCGGATATTATACATGCGACACTTTTATTAAAGCTTTCATGTGTCGTTCAGGGCCGGTTCGTCTATATCTTTCCGAAAAAAACGTTGAACAATTTACGTTCAACTGAAATTTTCCTTCAGCAAGGGAGAACAGTTTCGCGGCATTTAATCCCTCGAGGGAAATCTACCGATTAGTAAAAATTACATCAAAACATTAACAACTAATCAGAACTGATTAGAAGACACCCGTTTCTTGAGTTATCGTGCGTAAAATACGATTTTCTGCACTGCTTCAACATAGTTTCTTCTTCATGTAATAATTTCATCTATTGATTTAACTCTTTTGAAACAAATTTAATAAATTAGCATTTATTTTCTTTTTCTTTTTTCTGTGACTCTTGGTGGTATCTATTCATTTTATATTATGAATTATTTATTCAACTTTATAAATATGATACTATCTTTCACAGTTGGATATACCTATGTTCATATATATGTATACAGGGTGATTCAATTTAAGCTTGTCATAAAAATATTATGTTTAAAGTTAAACGTTTTTGAATAATATTTTTTTTAACTGTAAAAGAATACAAGACTATGTTTTATTTATTTATAGAAACTAGGCCAAAAACTAGATCGGTTTTTATTTATAAACACAACAGAAACTGGTTTTCAACCTAATTTATATTTGATAAATAAAACCTGGTCCTATATTCTAAAGTCGTAGTTTTGTTAAACTAATATAATTGTATTTTTTTTGTATTTTTTAAATAATTTTGAAATTGAATCACGCTGTATAGTTTTAATATAATGCAGCTACACAGTTGTTTTAAACATTTTTTCAATTCTCCTTTTTATATCGCATTAATGTGTGTGGATTCATTTAAATTTCACATGAAATGTTGATAAATTATATCCTGCCAAATGGATGAATCTCATGTTACAGAATGCACTGACAGAAATATCTAAATTCATTTTACAATTCTAATTATTATGATATTTCTTTTAATGCTGTCCATAAAAAGAGGAAAAAACGCATTCACACAAACACAGTAGACATTAACTAGTTTTAATTAAGTCTCTTATAGCCAATTAGCAAGGAATATCATGGTTTTTGCAATCTTATTAAAATATTCTTAATTAAGGTAATATCGCACAATGATTTTATTAAACTACAATTTTATACATAATTTTTTTCGTGCAAAAAAATATGCTTGTCCTTAAGGTCATTTGAAAATGTCACTTAATGACATTTAATGCAAAAGAAATTTTATCCTTTCACCCTAGTTTTCGTTAAAATATATACTTATATTGTAACAAACACGATACATCTAAATGAATTAATTACAACACTTTGAAGGGACAAAACTGTAGTATGATATTAGATATAAAATATTTAAGTGCAATTAATAAACGAATCATCAGTATTAATCATTTAAACGGTTTTTGCATGCAAACAACTATGTATATAATATACTTGTTTGTTATCTAAGTTCTATAAATTAACTTTAAACCAAACTACTTTATTATTGCATAGCACTTGATTATTCAGATAGGAAAATTTAATTACTCTGCAATATAATATATTAAACTGTTTGCAATATTCAACACAATGTATATATATTTACTAGTGCAGGTGATATAAAATGTAGATCTGATAAAAGGAGCAAAAAGTGGATTTTTCGAAAAAATTAAAACAAATCAATTAGTAAGAAATACTCGCACCTAACATAAAACCGTTATTTTACTATAACGAAATATAAATATGTATATAGTGCATATTGGAAATTAATTGCAAGTATATTATACATTTATATTATAATTTATAAACATGTATAAGTGAATGTATACATTATTATTCTCTTCGTTTCAAATCGATATATTTACCTATGGATGCGACTGATGCCACTCCCAATTTTTCGTAATAAGATATATTTGTTTGTAGTATAATATAAGAAATCATTAGATTATAAAAGGCATTATGAACGGCCATCATATTTCCGATGATGATGCCGGGCCAATCACAAGAATATGACGTGGGAATAAAGCAGCAGTCCGTGACAGTATATATATGTATATAGTGTTGTTGCACCCCCTCTAATGAGCTCCCCAGGGTAGTCGTACTGTAAGAGTATGAAATATTCACCACGTCCACCATTATCCATCCACTTACCAGTCGATAGATTTAAGAACAAAACAAACGAAACAGTTTTTCAAAACTTCCCCTATTATTTCGTGCTAACAATAACGGTATATAGTGTTTTATTTTTCTGAATTATTTATTGACAATTTTGGGGGATTCTATTGGAAAAGAATCACAATTTGCACGAATAACGTGCAAACAATGTGTGTGTGATCATAAGATTCAAAAATAAAGATCGTTTTATATTGTATGAAAAAGTTCAATAAGAATTGTTACAGTTGCTATTTATAGTATAAGAAATTCCTACTTATTTGTTTCTGTATAAAAGCTCAGTTGGACCTTTCAAACAAAAAGGTATATGTCAAAAAAATCCGTAATAAAAACATGGAATCACGTAAAGTTCAACTTTGAGACAAATTTTATCTAACATTCCAAAAAAATTGCGAGCAATGCGAGCATTGATTGTTATTACTTATTAGTTATTACTATTAACTGAGTTTATTAAATAAGCTTATCTTTGGAATTCTAAAATTTTGTTCAATCAGAAGTAGAGTGTGAAACGCTTTTAATACTCGTACAAACACTAATTTTAATTTGTATTACAATTTCGATAAATCCTGACATCCATCTGCTTCAATTTATTTTTTTAATATTAATTCACGTGATAAATTTATGAACATATAGAAATTGTCACGCAATACTGATATATTAAAAGTCCTTTTTGGACATTTTACAGGTGGCGAGTTTTTAACAACTTTGATAATACTTTTTAAATTGGAACACAATATAATTTTTGTATTAATTTTTAAGTGCTTAAAATAGTAATTATGTTTTTATGAAGATGGCAAGGGGGAGATAAAAGAAATATATAAGGTTTCCATAAAAATTTATATACTTTGTTAATAATAATTACATATTTGTACTTGCATTATAATTACTTAAAAAATACAATAATAATAGTGTCAATATAAAATATTTTAATATCCATTGCATTTGTTTATTATGGATATAATTAGTATAATAAATTTTATTCACATTTTCTTTCTTATTATTCTAAATAAATATATATATTATGAAAATATAGGCTGATAAATTGAAAACATAATAAATGTCAAGCTGAAAATGATATATTTTCTTGTTTTTATATTTTATCTATAATCTCAGTACTCTATAGCAATATACATATAGAATTAGTACAGGAAACACTGTATATATACAGAGTGACTTATGTTTAATTATCCAGAGCATACCATTTAGAATTAAAATGGCCCTATATTGCATAGTTCGATTCTTAACGGTTCACACAAACACACAAGAATAACTTAATTTTCTAAAAATTTTTAAAAATGAATCAGACAAACAGGACAACTTTGATTTAGGAAATTTTCTAGCAGAATTTTATTAAAATAATATACTTATATGCAACTTCCCTAACTCGAATTATCAGAAAAATACTATCGACTTATTTGTATAATTTATTTATGTAAAAAAGATTATGTTTGTGCTTTTTAGGATCATTTTAGTTCCATAAATAACCAATTAAGCTGTAGGTATTTAAACATGAGCCACTATGTATATAAATATAAAATCAGTAGCTAAAACACGCTAATTCAATGCCATTTTGCACATTTTATAATTTATTAACATTAGATTTATTTACATATAATTTAAGTGTGGGCTAATTACTTATTTGTACTATTAACCACAACATTATTATTTTTATTAACTATGAATAAACTATTATAATATACAGTTTGTAAATATAATTGGTATCTTGTTTGTTCTTATATGTGATAAAATTTAAAAATTAAATACTTATAATACATATATAGATAAAATCCATTAAAGATAAACTGAATTTGATTTATTAAAATGGCTAGTTATTATCATTTCATACTAATTAATGGAACTTTCAATATTATTGTAAAAACATTCCTTTTTTTGAAGTATTATATATAAAATCCAGTTAATCAAATGGTCATTTTCAACGGCAAATCATCTGTTGTTGTTGCTTTTTATTTCCACCCCCTTGCACAAGAATCGGCAGGTGTCCAAATGTCGTTATATATAAATTAGGTATTGATTGAGGAAATTGACAACATTCTTTTACATATGTGGTAGGTCAATAAAGCCATTTATATATATATATATATATTACAATTTTGTTTTGAAAAAATATATTGTAAACGCGGCGCCTTCTCCATAATTGCAACAAGTCTTCTTTCAAACATTAATAAATGATTAAACGGCAAATAATAAGTAATTGATGTCAGTAATTGGATGTTGGGCTCCTGCATGCAATTTATAAAACGCACAATATAACAATTTTATAATGTAAACACTGTAATTTTCTAGAGAATTTTTTAATGGAGAAATTGTTGTTTAAGCCTATATTTATATTATTTTTTGTATTTTAACTCTAGTTTGTAAACAACTGTACAGTGAAGATTGTATCAAAAATGAAGAACAAAAACAAAAGTTTAAATCATATAGAGGGGAAAAATAATATACTAACGTTCGACTATGAATATTATTAATGTTGTTATATTTAATTTAATATCTACATAATACATATACATATATATTAAATACGTATATTTGAATAACAAAACTTGTTGGACTGAATGATGATTTTCATTTGCTTCTAATTAGTAAACGTATTTAATAATTATATGAATATAAATTTTATTGTTACATGCAATATTTATTATAATTAATTGTAGTATAATTAAATAAACACTCTTGCAAAATTATTCATAAATATTATTATCTTGTAATAGTTATCTTTCATTTTTAACAAAAAATCCACCTACACAATAATTAAACATAAACAGGATATATAAAAATGTATATATGTATATAGTAAAAGTGTCTTTAATTTGCATAATACAGTTTGCCTAATTGGCTCTCCAGAGACACCAAAATATTTCACAATAATATTTGTTTGAGCAAATTTCCGTGATTAATTCAATTTCCCTTTGAAGTTGTAAACATAAATTGCATTTTTGGTGTTAAATTTATCGTCATATCAATTATATACATAATTGAATTTTAATTAAACGTGTATTTTTTATAACAGATTAAAAGTCAATGATAATTTAATTATCGTACATATAAAATTTAATGTTTATGTGTGTAGGAATAGGGTTGAAGGAAAAAAGACGTAAAAATAATATACAGAAACGAAGAACGTGACTATTAAAATCATATCAATAGATTTCTATCGAGTTTAATCCTATTGTATAAATTGGCTTTTATTGTATATATTAGCTTTTAAGGTTTAACAGGTGCTTGGGTTTTAATGCGATACGTCCCTAATTTTGTGGCAGACCAGGTATTCGGGGTGTCAAAGATGAAATGTTTAATGTTTACCACAATTCCGAAAAGGTAACCTTACAAAATATATAAAGATTAATCATTCTATTTTTAACCACACACACACATTAGTTTTTGATTGATTTATTTGAATTTTATTTCCTGTTAATGATTTCATTGTCAAAATTTCATTAACATTTTTATTAATTATTTACGATTTCGATTTTTGCTTTTTTTATATGCTTGTAACTGTAAGATGCTTTTAGCAACAAACACTTAATGTATTTTCCATGTTAGAAAAATTATTATGTAGGTATAGATTTTTGTCAGCCCTCGAAAATATACATATATTTCTAATTTTATGATATTGTATTATATAGGTAGTAGTAGGGTGGTGTTAAATATTAAAATAAAGGCGAGAGAATTTAAAGTTAAAGTCGTTTTCACTGTATAAAGAATATATATTTTTCGAAAGTATGTATAACGTTGTAGTCACGTCTGCGTGTCTGCCAATAGTCGTAAAGTTTCCATCTAAACGACTTCTGATATGGCTGATAACGTTGCATCTTTTCTACTAAAAAGTTAATTTAGTCGATATGTACGTATATACAGTGTGGCCAATGTTTAAGCGCCCAGAGTTTTAGTACCAAAATCACTCTATGAAGAATTGTTTGATTTTAAACAGTTGTGATATTTTTTCTTGTTTGATTTATAAAATTTTTTAATAGCATCAAAAATGTTAATATTTTATTACTTTTTTAATAGAAATCATAAATTTTCTTTTAAAAATATTTATCTTGTCTATTTTGTTCTTGTTTTTCACATTTATTTCATAGACTTATTTTAGCACCCTGTATATATAGGTATAATTTATTATTCGTTCACGCAACGTATACAATATTAGAATAAAAAAACTTGTATATTTATTAGAAAATTGAAAGTGTGCACAATTTCTCATCAATTTAATTACATTTAAAATTTGAATTTTGTAAACTCTTCACTAATTAATTTGTATTTAAAAAAATTAAACTGTTGAAAAAAGTTTTGTGCAATTTAGATTGTAAGAAGTTGTAAATTACAATTGTAATTAATTTGAAAACCGTTCTTAAGTATGTAACAAGGAAGTGTATAAAGTTGAAACATATTTCATCTTGGGTTGTCACCTTGCCAAAGTATGTTGTGTATTTTATGGTATATGGTGGTCTCTCGAGGTCAAGATGCACTTGTTTGCATACCATTTGCTTTAAGATCACATTACCCACATACCATTTATGCGACCTCGCCTCTGATAAATTACTCTTGCGAAATTACAATCTTGTAATCAAAGTGTGTTGATGGTTTTTGTTTGCTTAAAAATCATGTAAATTCATGATATGTAGGAAGATTGTTGTTATTATATAGAAAGAAGGTCTTTGATGAATTTAAATAAAGATATGGTTGGATTATTTTATTGACTATCCACAGAAGAGTTTGCATTCCATAAACATACATATACAACGAGTACTAGTAAATATATGTAGGTGTGGATGCACTTGAAAAATGCATTATTATTACATCAAACCAGAAGATGGTTGTGAAAAAAAATCAATTACATAAACTACTCTTATCTATTGAGAAATTTATTTATATTTTCAAGTTATATGGCAATCATAAACCACAATAATAATGTTTTTTCAACTTATACACAATGTTTGTGGCATATCTTTATTATTTTCATAACCATCTAATAAACATAAATGCAATTCTAGTCCATTTAAACACTAAACGGGAAAATTACTATAAGAATTGAAAATAATGTTTTCGTATACAATAATTTAAACGCAAATATGCATATAATAATTTATTTATTGCCTAAATAACATATCAGAAGTGTTTCTATATGCAAATACCAATTCTAATAACAATAAACAATCACACTCCTAGAGGCAACTTAATATTCTTAATGATTATTAAAGTGTTTTTAGTGTTTACGTGCATTATACTAAATCACTATTAAATTCTATTGATTTTACCACAACCAACTACTAAAATGCTAAAAAGCATTTTGCAACTATGTATCAAAATGCAAATGAATTCAATACAATCAAGTTTCTTCAATTACCAACAGTTTTACAAATGAACATAACTGGATTCAAATTATACCTGTGTGGTATGAGCTTTAAATTTCCTGCTATTTTGTTTGTGCATCAAAACTATCTTCCTTTTTGCCCTTATAATATGAATAGAACTCGCCCTTATTTTTGAATTCTCAACCTTTTCGTGCTTAATCTACTATGTACCAGGTGTCGCCATGTGGTTTGAGTTGAGCGTAATTTTAAATTAAAAGATGTTAAGGGCCGGTTTTTTTGAATAAAATAGAAAATTATTCCATAAATGAAGTACACAATAAACATTAGAAAAATAATTAATATATGTGTTAAACTTATTTTTTTGACAAATAAGGTATTTTGCTAAATCTGTTAAGATAAAAATATTCTTATTTCTTATTTTTCCGTAAAGTTTTTTTAACAAATATGATAATATTGCGTTACATGGATAAAATTATTATCCTACAAAGAGTTAATTTTATCAAATTTATTCGTGTTTAATCAAAACTGAGTACGTTTCTACATCTGCAACTAATTATATAAAATTGCAACTGTTAAATAGAATCGGCACACTTTCTGCTATTCATCTTTTCTCAATCACTTCTTCTACCTGCTAAATGTTTTCATTTGAGTGGCATTCTGAATAGTATTTTGTAAAGATTTCGATTAAAGGCACTTAAATGTGAGGTCAAAATATGAGTGGATTATAAAACTACCTCTAGCTATACAACTATATAGTATATAAAAGCTGTTTTGTGGTGCAGGTAAATTTAGAGTTTGATTGGATATGTCGTATTAAATCATTTCCGGTTCATCGAAGTCATTCTGATGTTAAGAGGAGATGAATATGATGCGGCAGTGATTTTTCTAACATATATTTTAGAAATAAAACACTAGTAGTTTATTTATAAATTTATTTTTTTTATCAACAAAAAAATATTAATTAAAATGACATTTAACGTAAATAATTTAATACAAAACACAATCAAGTGTATATAAATATGATGCCATCCATCGAGGAGAACAGGTTGGCCAACTGACGCCACAAAGACCTTCAGACTTCCTCCAAACATACCTATATAGTAGCTATGGATCTAAGCAAGCACATAAAAATAAATCACACAATATTATCGTTAGAAAATGAATAGGAAAAGGGTTTTATTGTAAAAACAGGAACTACATTATAGTGGCATATTCAATTATTATACAACAATATAGCAGTTTTGCATATAAACGCAATGAATGTGAACAGTTGTACAACGAACGGCCCTTCACTTTCATTCCATATTGATTATAATAGACCAACAATGATGTCTGGGAATAAATATAATATTATATAAGGTAGTTCAACTCTTGCCATCATCTACCTGAGTTGAATAATAAGGATGATGGTTAAAAAAGGGTTAAAGGAGACACTTTTACTTGTATATTTTATGTATATTGGACGGTTAAAAGGATAATAAGCTACTTTATTGTTTAGTTTATGTCCTTATAATCTTGTCGGTGTACTAACAGTTTGTGCATTTGTTTAGCACAATGGAAAATTAAAATATTAAAAATTTGTTTAACTATCCATTTTTTTTTCCTATTTCGTGTGTGTTGATTTGTTTCTGACGTATAAATTATGTTAGAAAAGAATAGAAAAAAATGAAACAAAGGCAATTTCCGGCTATCTGAACACAATACATAAATTGGGGTAACATTAGAATAAGACACTTGTGAGATACTACTTTTACTACTGGGTGCAGTTGTAAAGCATATGCAAAAGAGTCAGCAGGTATCTAAGACATCTGTGAAAAGGACGAAAAAGGGTTACGTCATATATAATAGGAGAAAAATGTGAGAATGTTTAAGACAGGTAACGAATGGATTGTAAAAAATGATAAATTATTTTCGAGAATGGGACCACAAACGGGGGTCTCTCTCCGCATCAGTATTAAAAAGGCGACCTTATTTAAATATAATTCAAAAACTGTCAAACGCCCCTTGACGGAATTTGCATGTCGGGATCACATAAAAAGAAAAAACTATACTGAAACGTTATATTTTTGTGTATAATACCTGAGAGAGTTCGTGTTGTTCACACATATACATATGTTTAATAGAGGCAAAAAGGGCAGCCGTTATAAAAAATTACCTACGTTTTTGAATTGTGAACGAAAATTGTGTAATTTTTAACATGCGATTTTTTTGAAAATTGTTAGAATTTAAAGTAAAATTGCATAATTGTGTATAAACACTTTTTTAAAGAGACCATTTAAAAACACCAGCCTTATTCCAGTATTAATGATAGGTATATTATATATATATACAGTATACATACATACTCATAAAAATTACCAATTTCATAGATACCTAATTAATTTTTCATTTTACTTTATTAAAACGTTTTTTTAAATGTTTAGAATATTATTATTCGCCATTTGTATATAAGTAGTAGGAAACTTGTATATATTGGAAATAAAATCGATGACATTGTATTCAATAGGGGAGGGACGCAAAGCGTCCATTTTATTACACCTACAACCATCATGTTTAAAAGCACAGATAATGCAAATTTAAAAAAAAGCACTGATAATACAAAACAATAAATCGGTAGAAATTGCCTTGATGCACTGTGTATAATTACAAATGGTTCTAATTACGAACAAAACTTAACACTATATGAAGTTTGGGGATAATGTGTGTGGGGTGACGTCGTTTTCGGCCATGTTGTTCATGCGCGCATTTGCGCGGGGTTGTTATGTGCGGAAAATTTTCATACAACATGCAACTCTCTGGTAGTCTTTTGTGTGTGGAAAGAAAAACTTTTCTATATTGCGATTTTCAAAGATGATTCACTCGCCCTCTTTCTCTTTTACATTCATTCTTGTACAGTTTCACACAATATATATATGTGTGATGAACCGGATGAACGACGTAAGTTGAAATCGGTCCTTTTTTCACCCAACCTAACATTGACTTGATTAGTTTTACGCGTGTGTAACGTCGAGACGCTTCGCACAAAGAAAAACTCCAATGCCTTTCGCAAACGTTGGCATTCGCTGTTTTCCTTTCAACCACTAAGCAGCTGAACGAGAAAAGAACTTTTTCTTATATAACTCTCTTTATGAGGTAATTTAACTTTGTTTAATCATTTTTTTTTTGTAAAATACTTCTACTAATAATAGTTGTTCTAATTCCAGATGATTTCTTCAGTCCAAAGTGGAGTTGCTCTTGATTATTCCTGAAAACAAGGTAGGAAATTAATTTTCTTTCTAATATCGTTTTGACACAGTTTTAAAGTTTAATTGATGAAAGTGTAAAGTTAGTGCCTGTTGAGTCAGGTCATGTTTTCGGTAAATGTTGACGGCATCCGACGAGTTTTCTTACTAATCACCCCCAACCCTCTAACTACCAATCTGGGAGAAGCGGCGCGACGCTTAATAAGCTCCGGAATGTCTTCTCGCTTTCATTCCCCATTCTGCTTTTGTACTTTACACATTAATTTATTCTATTTAAAACAATTTAAACGGTTATAAATTATTATAATAATAATACTTGAATAAAATTCGTAAAAATTAACAATTCAACTAGGTATCTATTATTATAATTATAATAAGATTTTTTCACGCTAATTAAATATGAAATTTAAATTATAATACATTTTCGCGTAATGTATTTTTTATATTTACTTATATTTATTAAACGTAACGTGATACAATTAAGGAATTTTTTTTACCTTGTACCTACCATCTAATTAATCAAATATGTTGATCAACATGTAACTAAACTCAATTACATTATTTGCAATTATTCAAGGGAACACTAATTATAGTGATTAAGGGCCACAGCATTGTATATTATATTTTTATATTATAAAAAGTATGGCAAGTAAATTAGATTGTAATCTGTATATTATATAGTTAAAATAGTTGAAATAAATTTGTTTGCGTTTTAGAAATGACTATTTTCTTTATTATTCGCCAAGTCGTTGTTTAGTTTAGCACCTGCACCTTGTGGTGGACATGCAAATTTGTGAAATTACTTTTGACACAGGGTGTGCGCTTATAATTTCAGACATTTTTTTCCTTATTTTTTAATGTTACTTTTGTTGTTCCATTTTTATACACTACTTGGTTTTAGAGCCCGCATTACATGCTATTTTTTTTCTTTTTCTTTTGGTTCGTTAATTTGTATTCGCGGCATATGTGTATATATAATATACAAATATTATAATATCTGCTTTTTTTGTTTAAGTATAATGATAGTCGGTTTCATCGGGTTTTTAAGAAATTGTGCGTACAAAATTGACCGCAAAATTTTACATAATTTCACTTAATTTATTAAGTAATTTTATATGGATACACGACCATTCGAGTTTTTTTTACATGGAATAACATTTAATAATGAAAAATACCATTATTACGTATACATTTTAATGTATTTTTATCAACTGTTTTGCTTTAATTAACTATAATCAATTTATATTGCGTCTATTTTTAAATTAAACTACCATAACAAATTGTATGTATATTTTTTTTGTGAAAATTAAACATTGAAAAAATTGTCTATATATGCATTTAAAATGAATGTTATATTTAAATGTCTGTACGTCATTTTCATTTAATATATTAGTGTGCGGCAATAAAGTAAACATTTATATTATATTGTTCGCTCGAAGCTTTTGCATTAATAATAATAATTATAAACCCTAATTGCCATATTAAAATAATTTTAATATATAATATGTAGCCCAAAGTAACATCATGAATTCATGATGTTTTATATGTAACAAAGCCATTATAATTAATAAAACAATTCAAACAGAAAAAAAAAATGAAAAATAAAATAAAACTTGCCTAAAAATAAACACACATTTTTTTGTATACAATATAATACACAAAAATGAAAATCACTTGCACATTTTCCTCTCTCGCATCCAGTCAAGTTCTTCTTGATCACAAAACTGAAACGAAAAACTGGAAGAGAATTAAAGATAACCCTATCATACAGGGAGTGGCTTCAATGGGGTTGGTGGGGGTTCATTATTACCCTTAACATAAATTAAAAATTCAGGTTTTGACCGTGTGGTACATCTGCATATATACATATATAGTATATAAAAGCCTCGCTTCACATATGCATAATAATACAACATACACACACACACATGTAAATGTTTCAACCCTCCCAGGACTAGGAAAAAAAATTAAATTTAACCCTGTGTATATGCATTCTTGGACCCTTTTAAAATATCTAGTAAAAAATATGATATAAACCATGCTCTAGTGGAAAAGAAAAATTGGTTTTTATTATTAATCAGACAAAAGAAGATGAAAGAGGTTTGTATGTGTAGAGATTTGTGACCCTTTTGCCGCGCCTAGTACGTATATATAATATGTAAAAGGGTTCACATATAACTATACTAGTATAACAAACTCAAATATAAGAGATAAATGCACCTCCGGGTTATATTGGTGATGGGTTTCCGTTGCATATCATTAATAAACTCTATTATTTATATGGTAATTGTCTGTTTTGTACAGGAAAGTTTAAGTTAATCACGATTTTTTTTTACTCAAAACACTATTACGTATATTGTGGTCGTATAATACAATAATAGTCCATTGTTTGGATATACTGTGTTTTATGAATCTATTTATTCAAATGCATTTTCAACCGTTTTTTCTTGATTTATGTCTGTTTAACCCTTGTAAAAAAGTGTGTAATAAGCGAATTGGGATAAAGTCAAAGTACAACATTTGGGAAAAAAGGGTAAAATAGGGGTTATATCTATCAAATTGGGGGGAACACATTTCGAGATATATTTATTTTATTTTGTGAAAAGGTGAAGTGGTTGTTCAAGTGTTTATAAATAATACAATTACAATGTATAAAGAAGTGCATAAAATCGTTATTATTTGTTATTCAACACCGGTCGCTTTTGTACTTTTCAACACACAGGCGGAAACTAATTGCAGGTGTTGTTGTTGTCCTAAAACAGAAAACTGACCATCAAGTTTAATTTGATGAAAGACAAACAGGTGTTGTTATAGCAAAACTAGAAATAAATTTTCAAATTCAATGTAGGTATACATGTGTATGACTGTGTGGATTTTCTTTTTACATTTAAGTATTAAAGAGAATTTTTCTCTCTGTAGGTCACGGTCTAGTTTACACTTCCTCTCACTTTAATTTTAAAATGGGAAACTCATCTTTTAAAAACACGGGAGGGAAAGTGTATATATACATATAGACGAAGAGTTGGGTTGTATAAGTTGTAAACGGAAAGACGGGGATTTGAGGGGGTTCTTACACTCAACAGTGAGAGAGACTGTGGAATGAATGAGCTTTATATATGTATATGTGATGGGGTGGGAGGTGCGAGACGTTCTCATTCAATGAGTTAACGAACTTATATACTTTGCCTCCGTTTTACTACTATCTTACAAGCATTAAGGCCGTTTTACATTCATCTGAAAAACGTTGCTTTCAAAAAGCTCTTATTGTTTCGATATTACGATATTAATTCGAATATCGACGAAATCGCTTTTTCGATTCTCGAAATTAAATTTTTCACAAGTATGTAATAATTTCCCTATTGGGCAAATTCACTCCTAATTTCTCTCGTATATATACAATTTTGTCCATACAGTTTTATTTCAACGACACACAATGATTTACATCCTTGCATTATATATAATTTTCTTCATATTCAACGCGGCACCTCATGTTGCTGAAAGCTGTCTCTCTCTCTATATCTCCATATATGTATATTTTTATACATATATTATAGATGTGTATGTGTGTATGTTCATATGTGACATGGGGTGGATGTGTGGAGACGAGGGGGTGGCCAGGAACACTCTGGCACCGTTACCATAGCGACCAGCTCCAGCGGGGGCGTCGCTGCCGATCATCCGCAACACACAACCCCTGCATCAATACCAGGCATACCAAATGAGTACTTCCAAAAATTGTTGCTTATTTTATATACATATATATTCTACACTATAGCTTCATCTCTTCACATACACATACATATAATATTATTGGAAAACTCTAAAGAATTCCATTCTAATACTGTACTATATATTATCGGTACATTGACAATATTTTTCCCCACACACACACACACATCGTCGACTTGTAATATATTTTTAAATTAAAAATTCACAATAATAGAACCAACACACAGATTTGCATATGAAATTGGTGCGGCAGCAAAAAAAAAGTTCGTTGAAGAAGAAGGTGAAAGGGTTGTATAATAAAATTTGCATACGGGTTTTTGAATCCCCATTCAAAAAAAACTGTATGTATTTTTTCTTTATTTTGTTATAATTGTAATGTTAATGTATTGGCCCAGGATTTAACCCTGCAGAGGAACAGCAGTTTACCTTTATGCAAAATAGGTGCATTTGACATTTTGACGAACTTGACTAAGGTGGTAGTTAGGCTTGTTCGCACGCTCTGTGTATATTATTTCTCCCAACCCTTTCGTGCCCCACAAAATCAGGTATAAGAAAGATTCTACCCGATTTTAGTATTTGATAAACAGTAGGAGTCTTTGGTTGGTGATGTTGTGTGTTGTTGATAAATAAAAGTTCAATTATATAAATAGTGTTTTACCTATATAACATATACATATACATATATTAAATATATATATGTATATCTATATGGTGATAGGGAATATAATTTGAAAACAATGTACCGTATAATTCAAATTGTTATCGCGGCAGCCGTAAATTTGGAGATGATTTAAAGCGAATCCATTCTGTTTCGTGTAAACACGAACCGTCCGCTAATATATATAATATGGTGTTTTGTGAAATAGCACGAAATATATGTACAACGACGCCGTGTGTTTCGTTTTATTTGTTGAAAGACGACGACGATTAAGGCGACAAGAAAATCAACCAATTTTCGCGCGCGTCGCAATGCTGCAATTTATTTGCATTTTTGACGAATTCAACACTGACGCTCTCTTTCTCTTTTAAATATAACATTTCTACTAAATATTAAAAGCCATAAAAACCAACTGTATAAAATTGAAAACAAGAAACCTAACCGTTTGGAAGATGGAAAATATTTAAAAATATAACATGCATGGAAAATAGTGCTTTTGGTGTTTAAAATTGTGTAAATTTTAATTTTGGCCAAATTCTTTTCCATTGTCTGCCGTTGACGTACACAGATTTGTTCATATATACGGATCATTAAGCATTTTCACCAATATTTTCACAATTTCTGCTAAATGATTTGGTAAATTGGTGATATTATATTTCTGTTGTTTCTTTAATAGCACGCCTCCAGCCACCACCAAATAGAACAGAAAAAAGGACCATTTTAATTTAAAAAATCTACATGCAAAATGAAGCACATACGTAGAAATTTTTCAAAAATAATTCCAGTCACGATCAGTCAAAGTTAACGCGCTTGTGACAATTTCATATGCCGCCGCCGCCAAGAATTTGGCATCTCAGGCAACATCGGCAATTCAGGGGGTTAGCAAAAGGGGTGGGTTAGTCCACCACCAGCATGGAATATTATTTTATTAGTTCTACACTCGTAGGTAAATTCTTTGAATTCTAGCTACGCAAAAATGCTACATCTTGATCTTTGTTAGTCTCATCATTTCTATCTCACACACGTCTCTGGAAAATCTTATTATTAATCTTTCCAGTCAGTAAGCACGCCGCTTCGCAATCCGGTTGTTACCATCTTTGTGGTCGTGCTCTCTTCAGAAGGCAAACATTGCTCAAACATTTTCCCTCGCTTGCATATAACTAACAGTATTACACATATACATATATAGATATATTAGCACACATACAAGATATTATTGCAAAAGCGAATTATATTTTAATAATTTGCACATGATTGATTGACACAAGAGTGACAAAAAGAATATATAGAAGATAAAAGTGGAAAATATTTAATACATTTTATGCATCTTTTATTTGTATAATAGAAATATAAAATATATAATATGTACGAGTATATGTGAATATAATATGATATTAAAATAGATAATATAGAAAAATTTTATTATACAATTTTAACGTTTTCCTGAAATAAAAATATTTTCACGTATTAAATAATAAAGAATAATATATTCTGTATATGTATATTTCAATGAAAATAGTTTTAGTGATGCTGTAAAAATTATATGAAAAAGTCCAATATAAGTTTTGTTGACGTTTATAGAGTATGAGAATAAGTAAAATAAATATAAACTAGATTCACATATGCGTTTTTTATATTATTTGTATATATACGAATATATATGTTGTAGAAATTTAAATATCAAACTCGCATGCAAGAGAGGTTATTTTCCCGTTTATGTGTTCATATCCGTTAGCTGCATTCAGTTATTGTCCTTGGCGTATTACATTTTACGGCCTTTCGCATTCTTCTTATAACTCCGGCCTTTATATATAAGAACTAGACTCTATGGTAATTCACATAACCGCTCGCAAAATTGTCTACCTTACCATATTACTAACACGGGACTACTCTTTCTCTCTATATCTTTCTACCATATAGAGAAATTTTATTTTAAAACTTTCAACAAAACGAATAAATTGTATTTTTATGTTTTGAAGCTTTAGACACAAACTATAACATGTATTTGTATATAAAATGTGTCAAAAAATTCGTTCAATTGTAAGAAAAATTCAATTTCAACGTTGCATCTGTGTGCGGTATGTAGCTTTTTTTTCTTCTTCTAAACTAGAGGGTGAAATATATTGAAGGGGAATGACACAGCTTGTTGTTACTGACAGTGGTTGGAAAAGCAAGAAATGAAAAAAAAAATAAATGGAATTTTATCGATTGTTTAATTATACAATAGAAATTATTATACTATAGTAGTTGGAAAACCTGTTGCACAAAATTTTAATAACTGACTATAACATATATATACCTACGTATATACATATGTAATTAAATAGCAAAAGTGAAATAAGAGTCGAAATCATGTCACGTGTTTCGGGTTTTTAGGATATTTTATATGCAAAAGAAGTGTGCAGATTTGCCCCGTGCCCTCTTTAGTGAAACGCAAGCTCATTACTTAAGAAGCGCTGAGGCTGTAGTAAAGCGCCTCGGGACTCGTTCCATGACCTACCCTAAGCACATATTAGTTTAATGTGGAGTCGACTTTAAATGGCAAAGCTTTGTGTTGAAAACTTTTCCAACTTCTTCTTCATCTTTCACAACATTTTCTCTTATTTAATATTACCCTACTAACATGATGTGCTTTTTGTTGGGGAAGGATTTTTTTATGTTTGTTTCGTCAGTAAGAAAAAAAAAACAATCAACCATTTTGTTAAGCTAATAAATTCTGTACAGTAAATATTACAAAGTTGTATGTAAATGTGTTTTCCTTGTTTGAATTCGAATGTTTAATGCTTTTGTCATGAATAGTAAATTTTATTAAGTATATGTATATACACATATGGTGAACTTGGTTGATTTATTACAAAATGGTGTTGTTTACGGAATTTCATGCAATGCAAATGTATGAAGCTAAGTACTTTACAAGTCATTAATATAATTTATATGATAAGAAAAGTGTACTTCAGTTTTTGGATTGATGAAAATCAAAAACTGTATTTCATCTTTTGAAATATACGATATGTAAGTGAACAAATCAAATTGTACTATGTAATATCCCCTTTTAGTAGACTATATATCTTTTTCCATATAAAATGAAACCCGGGAACAAGAAAAAAAATCTATAAAGTAATACTGAATAAATTTATAAATTCGTTGTAACTCGTGCATACTTAAAAATTTTTGCAATTTTGTCTCTCTTGTGTATTTTAGTGCATCTACATACGTTAGAGAATGTTTGTTCATATTACAAAGTAGTATATTTCCACTTTGAAACAATTTTTGCATTAGACATTAAATTGTATACTAGTAGTAGTGTAGGAAAAATGTCTTTCGTCAGAGGCGGATACTCATAATAAAATATTCATGTTTTTACCTGCATGTGTCTGCATTGGCTTGGAAATTTGAGTCGCAAACTACATATATACTCTATATATACAATTTCGTTAAAGAGAAAATGCCAACATTTCCACTACTGCTGCTGCTCTACACATCCTTGATAGAGTCCTCTTCTTATACTCTCATTTTTTTTCTCTTCTCTCGTTTTTGAATGTATATACGTAGAGAGAGATTCCCTTTGATCCAAAATACATCTATAGCCCTGGATTTGATCCCTTATACTATTCAGCATCATCGTATATTCGTTATTTTTGTTCCTTTATAGTAAGCTCTTCGCATTCTTGTCTTCGGGGACCTCTATCCTTCATACATTTTCAGATATATACGCGATTCTATTCCCCAGACACAGCACAACTGCCAACCAAACAGGAAACGTCGCCTGCTGTATATGGAACTTAAAGGAGATTGAAATATTGCACGCCCAAGGATTGGTCCAATTTTCATATATTCGCTTTTATCGCAGACTTTCATTATTATATACATACATATACATATAATATATATATGTGAGTTGAATATTGGTACAATGGTTACAATATACTGATTTCAAATATGTGTATATACACAATTTCCAAAAAAAAATGGTATATAGGGCTTAAACTGTTTATGTGAGCGAAATTTTCAAGATAAAATTATTGATTTATATTTTATAGGTATAAAATTAAATATAGGGTAAAGCGGAAATAAATATTGCAAGTTATCTTTTGTAAACATACATGTATTTATACATATAGATATTAAAGAACGGAAGCCAATGGCAGACAGAGAAAGAAACAGCAATTTTATTAAAGTTAAATAAGGTAAATAGTTCTAAGCGAAGAGATGTGAGAGATGCAAAAGACTAACATGGTTGGCAACTTCCAGTTTTCATGAATTTAAATTCAATTTTCTTGTGTGCCGTTTCCAGGAGCGTATTCCATTCTTGCCTGCCAATACATCATCTCTTCTCTACTTCTCTTCTCTCTGATCAGCCTCAAGCGTATATTGTGTACACTCTTTCCTATATATTATATATAATGTCTCACATATACAAATTGAAAATTTTTATTTTTCTAAATATAATAACAACAATATGCCATCAACTATACACAGACAAATATCTACATATATATTTTTTATTAGCAAAAGTTCTTATCATCGATTTGTTTAGAAATCTTCTCAAAAACAAACAACAGCTTGACAGTAAATAATTCTTTATGTATTCCATTGTGATCATCATTGGTTTGAAACGACAACAACGACGTTTTATGTATATACTAATAGAAGTTCTATTGATCTGTCATCTGCATGCGAATAATATATACTTGAAGACGTGTAGCCTATAGAATACATGTTGGACGATAGAATTGTGTGGTCCAGGATACGTGAGAAGCATCCAGGAACATATATACAAACTAAACAACAAACGATTACAATGCAGGCGGCAATGCAATACACACATATAAAATATATATATATGTGTGTATAGCCAGAGAAAGGGAAAACTCGATAAGCTGTTGGAATTGGCGCTCCTTCTTCGTCGTATAAATGTTGTTGATTGTAAATCGACTATTTTTACTCACTTAACTTGTTGTTGCCATTAAAATCATTGTTAAATTATATGTATGTGTAATGGGTTTGTGTTTTTACGATATTATAGCAAAAGGATTACGTTTTTTTCTTTATCTTTGAAAAATATTGCATATCTTGGTTAAAAATATATATATGTATATATAAAATAGGTATTTTGTGAAAAAAGATGTGATGGAACAGACTAGAAAAGATGATATCGAACTTCCATTTCATTCCTCTTATGGGACTGAGTTGAGCGAAGCGAGAGAAGAACTAGACATGTAAGATACAAAATGAAATTCCCCCTGTTCGATGCATATATATACGAACAACATACAAAATTGAAGTCCATAGGGGTGGGTGGAATAGACACACAAGCAGTTCGTCAAATGTAGATATAATACAAGTAAGAGGGTTGAAGAAAAAACAAACAACAAAATATTACTGTTAAATATTCATTGTAATAAAACCATTTTATAGGCAATTAAATGGTTTTCATAATAAAAAAAAAGAACAAAATTGTCACCCCCTGAAAAAGTTTTACCTGAAGATAAATTGCTCTGATGAATAGAAAGGCTTTAAACATTTTTTTCTCGTTCTTTCATTTAATAAAACAGGCCCCACAGTTACTTTTTTCTTTCTATGCGGTTAAAGCCCCCTGTTTCTAATACTGAATCGTTTGCCTTTTATTTGCAATTTGTACACCCCGCGTACACAAAAGAAATGACAACGTAACGAATTACATTAGCAGATTAGTAGTTCGGCTTCACCTCTTGTCAATATGTCATTCATGTCAAATTTTCCCCATCACAAACACATATAGTGTGTACAACAATTTTATTTTTATATCTAAAGGCTTGTTCACAGAGCTTCGTACTGTCGCTGGCGACACTTCCCTCCAGATCAAATTTTTTAAGTTCGGGTGTCGCCGAATTCTGTCGGTCGTGTCGCTGAAAACTATTTTGAC